>CM041639.1:3733773-3818536 GCA_023333625.1 Bothriochloa decipiens | reverse complement strand
TGACATGTCGCACCACATCACTCAGGGTTTTGTCAAAAAAAAATTTTGTAGTTCGAATTTTCGGGTTGTTACAAGGTGCGCAAGTGTTGGCAAGAACTGGGCATCGAGGATGCTTGGATGCAGCTGCTGCAAGCGCTTTCTTTAGAAGAGTTTGTGAAGGCGGTGATAAATCTACAGGAGGACATTCGGCTGCGGGTTGTGGTGCTACTATGGCGCTGGTGGCACGTGAGAAATAAAGTCAATGCTGGCGAACTTATGCCCTCGCGCCATCAGACGATCTCCTCAGTCGTCGACATGGTGCATGACATTTTGCACAAAGAAGTGGTGCACAGGCCTACTGTAGCAACTAGAGTTCAGAGTTGGAAGCCACAACCGCCTGGTGTCCTCAAGATCAATGTGGATGGAGCTTATCGGCCAGATACAAAAGCTGGAGCATGGGGTTTTATAATCAGAGATCATGAGGGTTCAGGCATTCTGGCCGGTGCAAGTCACTTGGGAGTTGTTCATGATGCCCTACTATCTGAAGCCATGGCTTGCAAGAATGCAACTCAAGAAGCCACAAGCTTCGGCATTTCACGTGTCGCTCTGGAGACGGATTCATCAATGCTTAAGGAAGCTTTCCAGTCATCGTCCTTCAACAGGTCTGTAGGAGGTGGTTTGTTCGATGAGATTAGGGGTTTGATACTCGATAACTTTCATGATCTAAATGTTTGTAATATCCCACGTTCATGTAACTCACTTGCTCATGAATTAGCTGGTATGGGGATGAGTTGGGACCCGGGTCAATTCCATGTGTGGACTAACCCCCTCCCAGAATTTGTAATGAATTTGATGGCTCGCGATTCAGCTGAGCATTGTTCGGTTAATATAAGGCAGTAATAGCCTGCCGAAGTTTCAAAAAAAAAGTCTTCTCTCTTGTAGGGCTTCGCTAGAATGTATGCTTCAGATATAGGTGTGTATTATTTTGTAGACAAATATATTATCACGCGTGTGTGTAGACGTCGGTTGCTTCAATGTGATCACGTACTGTTGTACCACGTACTACAGTACTATTTAGTCAACGACTCAACACACAGTACAGCTAGCGAACTAAACATAGCTTAGCTGGTTAGTGTTCTTGTAGTATAATTTATAATTCAAGGTTTAAATATTCAATTCGGTATGGAGGTGATTTATCGACGTTTTTCAGTGATAATAACATATCCCTCGACAATAATATATGGCATCTATACTGTGACTTCATCAATCTCCACATCATCTGCCGACCGGGCAGTTGCCTAGTCTTTTGAGGCTCTGCTCATAATAAGGACGGGTAGAGTGTGTATATGTGATCTATAGATTTGTAACCTAGCCTTCGGTGATACGCCCCTCAACAACGAGACGTTTATCGTGACTTTTTCAATCCCAACATCTATATTGGCTTAGGCTTTTAGATCGTTGAGGCTCATAGAAGTAGGGTTTGTGAGCGAGGCTTCCTAGCCTTAAGCAACATAGCCCTCATCGCGAGATAGTTATAGATCTTGTTGACGACTTGTTCTTTTGGATCGGAGGTGCTTGTAGAAGTAGGATGTGTGAGCATGATCTATAAATGGTCTATAGGTTTAAATTTTTGGATGTGCTTATAAAACTACAATGTACGTGTAGTGCGTTATGATATTTATTTTATAAACAAAAAACAATTGTGTCGGCCTAGCTAAGATGCTTCCGGTAGTGGATGCTGAGCCCCAGAAGTCAGAACCTATCTAAAACGTCGCTCAAGCCAGTATCATGCATGTGGTCGAGGAAGAAAAAGTAATTAAGAATTATATCCAGGAGAGACATAATAGTAAATTTTAGCATGTATGACTATGGCTTACTTAGCTGTAAAGATTTGTTAATTACAAAGTATTCGTAGTTCTCCCATAATGGAAGAAGCTGAGGGCACGTTTAGTTTGTGGTCAAGGTCTCATGGATCCAGCTGTCCAGCCCACAGCTAGCATGCGATGACTTGCCGTTGCACTACTGCGTGCGCGCTCTTAAACGACAGTTCTAATACTATTTTATTATACTATACCTAGGATATGGAAATGTACTAAATACTAATGTATACCTGCTTCGATTATGCCAAGATTCTTTTTTGGAGGCCTGTATGATTATTACACCCCATTATATATATAATACACAAAACACTTTATCTAAATATATATTAGAATTAGAAATACAAACATATTGAACCTGAAATCGACGAGGGCCTGGGCCAGTCGACTTCTAAATATTCCAAGGGAGAATTGATTATTTGGTCTTGAAAAAAAAGTTTGGTTGCTTATTTGATCTTTTTTTTTAAGTTCTCTATTTGGCACCAAAGTAAAATTTGTTACTTATTTGGCCTTTTGTTAGATCCGTGAGCCCATTCTGTTAAGTCACCCACTTCATCACACGCGAAAAGAAACATTTGCCCTTGAGGCTTCCATCACACCACCTGACGCCGGTGACCCGTCGGTCTCCTCTCCTCGGCATACCGACTCAAATACGAGGAAAAAACGGCCTCGATGGCGGACGGCTCTGCCGCCCACGCCGGCGGATCCAGGGCCCGCCTACGGCGGATCCGCCGCCCCTGGCAGCTGCTGCGGCGCCGCCTGCTCTGGTCCTTCCCGTTGGCCGACGCTTTGAACAGTGGCCAATGCTCAGCGGAGAAGCCGACCAAGCTCTATGAGCCGCGACCTCCATGGAACACCCACACCGCGCGAGCCTATCGGTGGTGGGGACGGTCCTCGACGGCGCAGGATCAGACTCCAGGCGAGGCCAGATTCGCCGCTGGCACCGATGAAGGAGGTGGCAGCCCCTCAGCACACCGCAACACCGCCACTGCTTGGGACAGCCGCCCCCAGGGGCTGCCTTCCCTTCAGACACACCGCCCTGGCACCGCCGCCGGTGAGGACGAGGACGGGAGGCGGTGCACCACCGTAATCGGAACTCCGTCCTTTGGTGTCGAGCGGTCGAGCTTGCCGCCACGGCGTTGTGCCTGCTGTTCGAAGTGGAGGTGGGGAGGAGATGGAGGGCCGTGGGGTGGAGCCGCAATGAGATGTAGGACCGGCGAGGGCCACCGCTGTTGGAATGCACGGAAACCACACAACTTGTCACCCCCGGTCGCCGAAACGCAACAGGAAGTGCCACATAGGATGAACAGTAAAACAGTGGCAAACCCTCAGGAACTTTAGGGCAACCTCTCCCTCTCCCTTCTTTATTAATCAAGGGTGCTATTTATACATCACCGTAGACTTTTACATGGTCATTTTGCCATTTCTACCTACAACATATCCCTAGAACATGCCGGCCGCCAGGGTCGCATCCGTCATTTTCCCTCTTGATGCCTTCTGTTCCCCAACTACTGACCGGATGGGTCCCACCAACATCACCTTTGTTGCTCGGCTCAGCTTCCTCCGTGTCACATTCGACAAAACCTGCATCTGCACTTAGTCATAATGGAAAATTATGTCTATTGCCGAATGGACACCGAAACGACACCGAATGGTCGCTGATAATAGGTTCTCGCCGAAAAGAACCACCAACAGATGCCTCCTCGGTTCTCGAGCTGCGCAATTGTTCTCGGCCGCGGGTATAAAAGGCTTCGCCTCCCAGTGCTCTTCCCATTCTCGCCTGCGCTGCCTATGGACGCGCGACTTTCCATTCGAAGCTCCTGCGTATTCGGTCTTTCGTTCGCCTTCGCCCAATCGGTAAGCGTACTTCTTCATGTGTTTCTCTTTGAGTTCTGTAGGCAGGGATTTGACTACTTTACTTTGTTATTCGGTAGCAGCTTTTTATTTCGTTATTTTCTACTTTCATTTCCTTTACCTTTGTTTAGTTTGGGTGATTCTCTCTTGTTGTCAATTTGGTTCGGGTTATGAATCAAGACGTAGCCACTTCCAGTTCAAGCAGCGGTGGGTCTGGGTCAGAGTCTGGTTCGGGTTCATCGTCCTCTTCAAGTTCCAGTTCATCCTCTTCGAAACAGAACCCGTCTGTAGTTGTTGAAAAAACTTTTGTAGAGATAATGGATGAAGCTGGGTGCTCAAAGGCAACTGAAACAGCTGATCATCATTCAGGTTCCGGGGCAGCCCCAGCAGTCTAGGGGCAGATTGATCGGTGATGAGGTCAGCGAGAACGTTGTTTATGACGACGCCGGGGCAAAAAGGAAGCCAGTGGGGATGCTGAGTATGAACAACTATCCAAAACAAATGATGCACAGTCTTGGCCAATGAGAGGGAAGAAGCCATTTCAGCCTGTCTTCGTTCTTGTTCAGTCTACAGTGACCGAACTGCTATTGGACAACTACCAACGGCTTGGCCTGATGAGTCATGACACCTGATCCAAGTGCCAGGCTCTAGGAACCGAAAGGGTTCCGTGGCCGAAACCTTATAAGGCTGTTGTGTTTAGAGATTTCTTCGTGGCCGGACTTCATTTCCCGGTCGAGCCATTTTTCTGTGAAGTGCTCAGCCGATTCAATCTTCAGATCAATCAACTGATGCCGAATGCTATATCTCGTCTTAGTGTTTTTGCAATGGCATTGAAGATGGGGTGCCAGCTTAGCGTTGTAATGTTCGCTTGGTTTTATGAGACGCATGTGCGTGGCCGATATGGCAAGATCGAGTCTACTGGCGAAAGGGTCCGGGTAGAACATGGGGATACAATTTTGTCCACTGTCGAGACAAGAATCTTCCTCGGCTCGCACCGTACTATCAGAACAAATGGTCAGATTGGCAGAACTACTGGTTCTACATTTGGGTCTATGATGACCAGGAGGTACAGGCTGCTAAGGAGAATGGGCTGCCAAAAGCCCATGTTCTTGTGACCCAGCAATCCGTGTTCACGGGAGAATGCCGGGCAACTATTGGGTTATACTGCCCGAAAGACAAGGCGGCTGATGCTGCATTTTGGGAGACTTGTGGCCGATAGAGCAGCTGAGATCTCATCGAGGAGATGTGGCATTGAACAGATGGCCACTTTGCAGCGAAGTCCACTTCGCTAACATTGTGGAAAAGAAACGGTATCATGGACCGGACATTCGGTTGAATAGGCCCATCAGGTTTCCGAATGATGCGGTGTTCATTTTCTAGGTGGAGAGGCAAGCCAGCGATATTTGTGGGTTGTACATAACTCGGGAGCACAATGCTCATCGAAAGCATCTGGGGGATAGCCCTTGACTTAATTGGGCATTTGACACAATGGGCGTGGTCTATTCGGACCATGCTGTTCGCAGTAGGAAAATGAAGAAAGCTATCGGCCCTTCCGCCCCGGCTACAAGCGCTACTGCCTTGGCTGAATCACAGAAGCGAAGGCATGTTGGTCGATCGGTTACCGGATCAAAGCCCGTAGATGTTCAGGTATACCATGAGCTGGCCGAAATGTCCTAGCCTAAACCCATTTGGAGAACCAAAAAGGTTCAGCTTGGTGGTAACCGTAAATATGGCATTGTTCACAATGAAACGGTAGTTAGACTTGTTGTATTAGCCTGCTCCCATTTGTGTGAAAATGTTTCAGTGGTCTAACTTTATTTTCATGCCCCTCTCAGGTTGTTTCCAGCTCAGCGATGCTTTTGAAAGATATGACCGGCAGGAGGCCCATCAATCCCCGCGATGTCCCGACGGTGGATCTCGAGTTGAGCGATATTCAATTTGGTGGCGGTCGGCAAGTTCTGCCTCTGCGCATCCCCGAGAGGGCGCCGTGGGCAGACCCAAGCAAATGGGTGAAGACCGGGGCCGGTTTGGGTGACGGCCGTTGTAGGCCCCTGAATTCTTCGACCTCAGCCGATAGGCACATGGGTAAGTCACATTTTGTCCTGAGCGAATCCGAATGACAAAGGAAATGGCAGATAACGTGCTATTAAGGCATGGTACCCTCTCCTTAGACGCCTCAGAGGGGGATTATGATGAGATGAGGGTGTATTCGGGTTCTTCTTCCCCCAACGAGGGGAGCCCCTAGCGAGAGAAAGCTTATCGCATTGCTCATGCTTTATGGGTTGATTTGGATGCCCTGCTGGTGGACAAGGTGGACTATCGGCAGATCGGGGTTTTGCCGCCACCGGAGGGCCTCAAGTTCACCGATGCCTGCAGCCACTCTTTCGCTGCACCTGTCACCGAGCGTGACCTGCTCGGAGTCGGGGATGATGAGATGCTTGCTGCCATCGACTATCACTCTATTTCAGTGAGTGTTTGCTCTTTTTTAAATTTATGCCAAGATCAATGCCTTTCAGATGATGATCTGACTTGTTCATTCGTATGTCTTTCTCATAGAGCTCGGTCCTGGTGCGGTCCTTGCTGAAGCAAAGGCACGTTGATAGAGCCCTTCTGGTGAAGCATGCAGAGGAGGGAGAAAAAACGTGCTAAGGAAATAGAGGAGAGGCTTACCGCCGAAACACAAAAGCTGGAGGCCGAATCAAAGGCCTGAAAAGAAGTCAAAGAAGCCATGAAATGGGAGGAGAAATGGGGCTGGAGGGAGTTAAGTGCCACCTTGCAAATGGTGCTTGGCGCTCTGGAGAAGGATTTAACCGGATTGGGGGTGGTTGCTAACCCTCCTTCCGCCGAGGACTCCCTTTCGACTGCCGCGGAGTGGCTTTTGGCTCAGCTGGAGTCACTCTGTGATCTCATGGATTTGGGATGCAAGCACACTGGTCTTGAGGCAACTCGCGCCCTGATCAAGACTTTGAAGGATGCCGGATGCACTCATGCCTACGGTATAGAGGCCGGCAATCCGAACGCTTTCTGGCCGATAGAGGATGGCGCCCATCAAGCTACTGTCAAGTTTTTTGATAGCTTTTGGCACCCCAGAGGCCGGGATCAATAGCGTCGGCATTGGTGCAACTTGTAATTACCTTTGGTGCAATCCATATTTTGCTAACATGAGAAGTGTTCGGTTTTCCTAGGTGCTTACAGTGTTGTTCGCATTTGCAGTGGCTCCTGATTTTTAAACTGAACAGGCTAAATTGAAAACGCTGCCCCCAACTTTCCAGAGTGGAGGGACGTGCATTCAGCGATAGCCCCTCTGCTGAATTTAAAATTTTAAACCGAATAGGCTAATTTGTAAAACGCTGTCCCCCCGACTTTTCAGAGTCGAGGGGCACGTATTCGGCGATAACCCCTCGGCTTAATTTAAAGCTGAATAGGCTAGTTTGACTATGCTCCAATGCAAGTCTTATCTCTTTACTTTATTTACCCTTCACCTATTTTGCAGATTACATGGTTTTGGCCGCATCCCATAAATTACACTTTTCTCACGAAATGGTCAGCTGAAACGATGAAGTAGATAGGTACAGCCGCATGGTGACCTGGTGTCTTAGCCGTTGCCTACTCATCTTGCACATCTGATGTCGGAAGGGCTTAGGAATGCTGAGACGGATGTGGCCCTTCAATCATTTGTTGCACGGCCGATTTTGAAGGAGCATGGGAATGCTGAGGCGGATGCAGCCCCTCAGTTATCGGTTGCTGAGAAGCCACAGCGGGTGGCATGAACACGCGTGAGTGGTCTACATGCAAGCACAGTGAATCAGCAAGCTTGAATCTTGGGCTGGCTTTTTCCCTCGCTCATGCAGGTGTCAATCGCCTGACTAGTGCTAGGTTCTGTAACTTTGCAACCCGAATGCTTGAAGTATTTTCTCATTGGTGCATCGCACGCACTTGTTGCATTCAGTGCTCTTGATACTCTTTTCCACTCGCTAGCCGAATACTTTTTGGCCCCTAGAGATGATGCCCTGTGTGTGGCCCTCGCTCTCTGCACTCACGTAAAGCCTTTCCTAATACCTCCCATCTCTATTAGCCGAAACTCTACTAATTCCGCTATTGTGAGGTTGTTTGGGAGGGCTGAGCCATGACCTGTGAGTGTTTCTATTGCTGATGCCAGGGTTGCCTGGTCTTATATAGTGGTCTATGGTGGTGATGCGCCTTTATTTCAGGTACAGACGCAATCGTCTCTCTTTAGCTGCCTTGATTTTGTAGGTGTGACATTATTTTGACTTGTACTGTCACTAGTACATTACTTTGATTGCTGCGAATACTGCATTTATTGCGCATTTGATTCGCCAGATTTTATTTTTGCTCATAATGCAGTTGAATTGATAGCCTCTGGGCTATTGCTTTGTTCCCTCTTTTTGGGACATTTGACTGGGCGATTCGGCCGATCCTTTTCGGATTCGTTTTGTTGCAACCTTTGGGTTTGCAACTTGGTTTGTTTTGGACTTTTGTTTTGTTAAGCCATCGGGCTTGAGGTTGCGTGCAACCTTTACCAAACTGCTATTGGCTGTCAAAAATGCAAGGATGCCCTAAATGGGGCCCTAGCTTTCGACCAAAAATGATAGGTGTAAGGGAAAAAACAAAGATTAAGCATAGTTTAACAGTTACATGAGAGTGCCTCATTAAAAAACCTCACACCTATTTCCAAGTTTCCCCTGCGAGGAAAAAGAGCACAACTCTCCAGTTCGAAATAAAAACGAAAGCAAAATTACAACCCCTCCTGGGGGCAATTTGCTTCAAGGGTAGAATCACCGTAAATTGTCAGCGTTCCAGGTGTGCGTAGTTTTGGCTCCTTCATTGGTGAGCTTGAAGACTCCGGGCTTGATCACCTTTGAAATGACAAACGGCCCGTACCACTGTGACAGCAGCTTGCCTTGTTTGTTTGCATGCCGAAATAGCACCATGTCACCAAGGTTGATGTTCTTGCACAACATTTTCTTGTCCCTCCAAGTCCTTGTTTCATGATGATATCGGTCTAGATTTTCTGCTGCTTGGCACTTGCGTAACTTGGCTGTTTCCAACTCGACGTATCGCTGGATGTGTGTTGTTGCTGGTATTTCAGTTCGGAAGGAGCCAAACTTTAGTTCTTCTGGTATTATGGCTTCTTAGTCGAAAACCAGACGAAATTGTGTGAATTCGGTGGATCTTGTGTTGGAGATGTTGTGACCCCAAACTGCAGTAACCATTTCACTGGCCCTTTTCCCTTTTTTGATGCCCTCTAGTATTTTGGATACTGCTTGGAAAATTTCACCATTTGCTCTTTTGACTGCTCCATTGGACTCTAGGTGATAGACCGAAGTGAATGCCAATTTGATTCCCAATTCGGCGCAGAACTGCCTGAACTGGGTTGAGTCAAACTGCTTGCCATTGTCTACTATGATATATGATGGAACGCCAAAACGGCAGACAATTCTTTACCAGACAAAACTGACGAGATTCCCCCAAGTGATCTTGGCTAAGGCCTTGGCTTCCACCCACTTGGTGAAGTATTCAAGAGCTATAGCTGCATATTTCAAGTTTCCTGGTGCTTGAGGTAGGGGACCAACTATGTCCACGCCCCATCTTTGTAGAGGCCAAGTAGGTAAGACAGAAGAAGTTGGGTTTGCGGGGGCATTCTGCTTCTTGGTGAACATCAGACAAGCTCTACAAGTTTTGATGATATGCTTGGTGTCTTCGGCTACGTGAGGCCAATAGAATCCTTGCCGCATTGTCCTGTGAGCGATTTCATGTGGCCCCCTATGTATGCCGCACATCCCCGAATGGATTTCGTTTAGCAGTTGCTTACCCTGCTCTGCGCCGATACACTTGAGCAATGGTGCAACAACTCCTTCTTTGTACAATTCACCGCGAATGATAGAGTATGGCTTAGTTCTTGATTGCATTCGCTGTAGATCATGCTTGCCTTCTGGTTCATAAGTGCCATTAAGAAAATCCAGAATCGGAGATCGCCAGTCCTCGCTGGCAATGATGTGCACTGGCAAAGGCTTGTCCTCTTCGTCTTTGATTGCTTTGATGGACAAGGATTGGAAGAACACATCAGGTGGCGAAGGCAACCCCTACGCTGTGGCTTTCGCTAGCTCATCGACCTCTGTGTTTTCTGCTCTTGGGATGTGCTTTAATGTGAAGCCATCAAAGTATTTCTCCATTCGACGAACGGCGGCCAGGTACTTGGACAATTCGGGTTCTCGTGTCGAATATTCTTTCTCGATATGCCAAACAGTGACCTGTGAGTCAGATTTGATGACGCATCTTCGAACACCCAAGGCCCTCAGCTTGCACAGCCCAAGCAATACTGCCCCATATTCGGTTGTGTTGTTTGTTGTGAGGAACAATAGCCTTGCTACATATCTGACTTTCGGCCCGGATGGCGGGGTGAGGATTGCGGAGATTCTGGCTCTGGCAGAGCACCAGGCACCATCGCAATGGACGGTCTAGACTGTAGGTTGGACCAGAAGAGTAGTGTCATCTGCGGCTAGGGTCCAATCAGCTATGAAATCGGCGATAACCTACGATTTGATTGTGGACCTGTGCTGGAAAACAATTCAGTGTCCATTTAATTTGGCGGCCTTCTTGCCTATTTTGCTGATTGCCTCAGTGTTGCAGAACAGCGACTCTAGTGGTTGAGCCGATAAGACCTTGATATCATGCTCCTGAGAGTAATGCTTGAGTTTGCGAGAGGCCATGACCACTGCGTAAGCTACCTTTTCCAATTCCAAATAGTTTAGCTTGGCCCCTGTGTGTGCTTTTAAAATGAAATAGATTAGGAACTGAGTCATCTTCCCCTAGCATTCCTTTTCCTCAATGAGCACTGCACTGATCGTTGCCTCCGAGGCTGCTAGATACAATAGCAATTCGGCTTTTGGAGATGGCTTGGACAAGGTAGTTAGCCTTGTGAGATAGCTCTTTAGATTCTTGAAAGAAGTTTGTTGTTCCGGTCCCCACTCTAATTGGTCTGCAGCTTTAAGTACCCGGAAGAAAGGAAGGCCCTTTTCGGCTGACCTTGGGATAAACCGGCTGAGCACTGCGACTCTGCCTGTTAGCCGCTATATTTTCTGGGTTGGCTTCTATTCCTCTGGCTGATACCAGGCAACCCAAGAGCTTGCCTTTCCGGACACTGAATATGCATTTGTCCAGGCTCAGCTTGAGCCCGCTGGCCCTGAGATTAATGAATGTCTCCTTGAGGTCTTCGATGTGGGTTCTTTTGACATCACTTTTGACGACGATGTCATCGACGTAAGCCACTAGATTCTTCTTGGATTTCTGCTCTCTGAACACCTCATGTGTCATTCTAGAAAGGTTGGACCTGCGTTTCGGAGCCCTTCCGGCATCTGCTTGTAGCAGTAAGTGCCGCCCAAAGTTATGAAACTGGTTTTTTCTTCGTCTTCTGGGTTCAACCGAATTTGATGATATCCAGTGAAACAATCCAATAAGCTCATCATTTCACAATCGGCTACGATGTCGACTAGCTTGTCGATTCTTGGAAGTGGATATGGGTCTTTCGGACAATGCTTGTTTAGATCTATGAAGTCCATGCACATTCTCTACTTTCCACTCTTCTTCTTGAACATGACGATGTTTGCTATCCATTCCAGGTATTGGACTGGCCGGATCACATCCGCGTCCAATAACCTCTGTACTTCAGCCATAGCTGCTTTCGCTCTTTCATTGGACATTTTCCTCAGCTTTTGCTTTCTAGGCCTGGCTGTTTTTGAGACGTTCAGGTTATGCTGTGCCTACTGCTGGCTAACTCCTTGCAAATCCTTGGTGGACCAAGCGAATACGTCTTCATTCTTTGCTAGGAAACACAAGAGTTCCTTGCACTCCATTTTGGTCAAACTCATGCCGATATGCATGCATCTGTCTGGTCGGTCCTCACATAGCGGGACCCTGATGGTGTCTTTGGCTGTTGCAGCTCTTGGCTCTTTGGTCTTGCCGGATTTGGCATTTCGTCTGATTCACTGTCTGAGTCTTCATTCTCTCTTTTCTTGTCGCCCTTCTTGACTTCGTTAACCATACTATACCCCGGGATCGGCTTGCCCTCGATGCGCCTAGCTGCTTGTTGATCCTTGTGCACTAATATTATGCCGAAAGGAGAGTGTATCTTCATGCATAGATAACTTTGCTGGATGACTGCATCGAATTTGCTAATGATCCCGCGGCCAAAAATGGCTGTATATGGGTAGCCGATATCAACTACATAAAATAGAATTTCTTTGCTATGCACCTTGGTGCCCTCATTGAAAGAGGTTGTTAGCTTCTTTTTGCCTAAAGCATCAATTTTGTTGCCACCAAACCCGAATAATGCGTTCCCCGCGGGTTCCAAGGTATGGAAATCAAGCTGCATTAAATCAAATGTCTTGGTAAACAGGATATCAGCAGAACTGCCATTGTCCAAGAGCACATTGTGTAGAGTATATCCGACCACGTGAGCTGTGACAACAAACGCCTCCGAATGCGGGTAATCTCTGACTTGAAAATCACTTTTGTTGAAAGATATGGGGACCATTGACCATGCAGGCCTGTTTAAAGGCACCTTCGGCGATATGGTCAATACCCACCTATCATGTTCCTTCCTAGCTCGTTTGCTTTGGTGTTCCAAATTGGAACCACCAGTGATTGCAAAGATGCTCCCTTTTGACTGAAGAATAGGGTTGATAATCTGCAGTTCGGGGCTGCTCTTGCTTTGGCTACAATTGCTGGTACTGAGGAGCCTGTTGATGTTGATCGATCAATGCGGGTGATGATACCACGACTGAATGAGTGTGGGCCTGATTCTGGCCGAACTGAGGGTAATAATTGGTTGGCGGCAGCCGCCAGGCATACGGATTTTGGTAATACTAGGCTGCCAGTGCCGATTGGGGCAGCTGATGCTGGAACTGCTGGTAAGCCGAATACTGACTTGCGGCTGGACCTTGACTGGTATTGTGGAATACATGCTTGCTAGATTGAGTTGCACTTGTGCTTCATCTTTCTCCTTCTGCTCTTTCGCCATCTAGCCATATCGGCACTCATGCGACATGTGCCCTGCGTTTTTGCCACAAACGAAGTAGTAAGGGACTCTCTGCCCCCGTCCGTGTCCTCTATCGCAGCCTCCATTTGGCGGCCTCCCACCTCTGGTGCTTTGGGCCTATGGACAGACCTGACCTTCCTGCACAAACTTGGGTGTCGATTGAGCCGAATCATCTTGTACATTATTGACAAAAGGGCGTTGATTGTTGAATTTTGGCCCAACCAATTGCATCTGCCTAGGAGTGCTCTATTTGAAATTGTTCCTTGCTGCTTTTCGGCGTTCTTTGTCTTCTTCTGATCTTGTAAACTTGCGCATCTCGATGAACAACTCATTGATAGTAGCTGGAGGGTCTCTAGACAATTTCTCACCACAAGTTCCCATCTTTAGCCCCTCTATTGCAAGCGCGACAAAGACCCGTCACCTATGTTCGCTGTTTGTACCCTGAGTTGAATGAGCCTTTCGAGGTACTTGGACAAAGATTTGTCATCCAGCTGATGAAGCTTGAGTAGATCTCTTGTGGTCTTCTTTTTGGTTTGGAAGCCTTGGAAGGTGCTCACAAGTTCAGTTTTGATTTGGTCCCATTACCTGATTGATAGCGGTCAGAGCGACATGTACCATTCGTGAGCCACATCGTCTACTGCCATGATGAATGATTTTGCCAGGGAGATCGCATCGTCGCCAGCCGAATGCACTGCTACCTCATAGCTTGCAATGAATCTTCTGGGGTGGGACTTGCCGTCGAACTTAGGCAATCTTAGCTTGTATCCTGGCGGCCAAGGACTTGTCAATAGCTCCACGGATAACGATGATAGAGTATCGATTGTGACGGGATCAATTACCGGCTGCAACGCAACAGGTTGGTGGTTAGGCGGCAGCTATTACTGCACCCTGGGCGATGCTCGCATTGCCTCCAGCTCTCTTTGCAATCAAAGTTTGGTGGCTTCGGCCTGCCGAATCGCTTCTTGGACCACGGCCACCTGATTTCTTATTGTGATCTAATTAGCTAGACGTTGCGCCTCTTCCTCAAGAGCCGTGATGTCGGCTTGATAATCATCCAGCCTTTACAGCAGCGTTGCATGCTACACGAATGCTTCATCTCGTGCATCAGGCGAATCTTCGAGCACCGGCGCTTTTTCTTCCACCTCCACTTCAACCTTGGCCTGAGATCTGGCACCAGTAACCAGCTGATGCTGCTGAAGGGGCGGAGCCGGATGCGGAATAACTGCCCGCTCGGCCTCAAGTGTCGCGTTACCGGTTGGGTTTTCGGATGTGCCCGCAACACCATCCGTCGGAGTGTTGTTCTTGGATGTTGCGGTTTCGTTGAGGATATCATTGATTGTGTGCATTGTTGGCAATCCTTAACTCACTTTTTATACCGCCAATAATAATATAAATCCATAGAACATCATAGAAAAATATTATTTATCTAACAAGTTTCATGAGTTTTGGTGTTTTCCATTGTGTTGCAGGAATATCCAGGTTTTCACAACATAAGAGTATCTCAAATAATAAAATAGACTACACCATTGTGGAGAGCTCGTCGGCTGATCAAAATGCATATATTATTCACCTCATTTAGAGCTCCCAATAAAAACATATATAAGTTCAAGTCCAATTTAGGACAGCACGAGTAGGCCTGAGTAATTTGGCCATAACTCACTCATCCGAACTCCGATTGGGCTCAATCACCCGTCAAAACGAAGCTATCGACGAGGCCCATGAGCTCCCAAAAGGTGGTGGCCAGATGGAGTACCGACCGCCCCCTAGTGTGGCCTTTCGGGCCCAAGTTTCTTCTGACGGTTGTAAGGCGGTTCCCTAAGGACGGTCCCACCTATGATTAACATAGATGGAAGGTGGAAACCGCCCTTTGGAGGTCGGTTTGGGTCCTTCAATGTGGGGATAATCCTTTTGCATAGACCCCCCTCTTCTAGAGCTATAAAAGGAGGCCTCCTCTCTACACCTATTGATGCATTCACCAACACAAGAGGTCACAATGTAGAGAGGAAGAGCAAGCTCTATTCCATTAGCTTCTAGCTAATTTAGTATAGGGAGTGAGAGAGGAAAAGAGCTGGAGAAAGAGCAGAGTCGAAGCAGTTCTGCCTTCGGATGGACGAAGTGTCAGGCTTGTCGGCTCTCGCTCCAGCTTGTACCTCTACGATCGTCTTGCTACTTGAAGTAAGCGGTTCATGTTCAACTTTAGTTCAATTCATTAAGCATGTTACTTTCATAAAGCTACTTGCTTGTGGGATCATCGTTCGTCCTTTGGACAGATGCTCAAGTAGAGGACTCCTGATAGAGACGGATGTTCCTGTACGCATCTAGAGTAGTAGTCGCTTGCGTAGACGTGGTGTCTAGGCTAGAGGCTACTTTCGTATGTTAGGCGTGCCCACGGGTAGAGGGGTAGGTGGCAGGTGGTGACAGCCCTATCCACTCGTACCAGCATTCCCCCACGTTCGGCCGCGGAATAGTGCTGATGCTGATATCGCTTTGCAGACCAAGTGCGTCAGTGGGCCTGAAGCAAGCAAGTAGTGGAAAAGTTACCATCGCTTATATGCATTTGACCTTAGAAGAACCTCTCTATCCAAGCTAGTCCTTCCGTCTCTTCTGAGTAAACTAGATTAAGAGACTAAGTACAAAGACCGTTCCTCTGGGAAATTACGATCCCCTGAATACTTTCGGGTGAAGGCTACAACGGTACTTTCATGCGCTTGTGGACTTTTCTGCTGATGCTAAGAAGCGCCAACACACATCGCTTGCTTCTTTGGCTGATCTTTGTTCTTCGGCATGGTATGTCCGTGCACCCCCACGGTGGGCGCCAATGTTGGAATGCACGAAAACCACACAACGAGTCGCCCCCGGTCGCCGAAACGCAACCGGAAGCGCCACACGGGATGAACAGTAAAATAATGGCAAACCCTCGGGAACTTTAGGGCAACCTCTTCATCTCCCTTCTTTATTAATCAGGGGTGCTATTTATACATCACCGTAGACTTTTACATGGCTATTTTGCCCTTCCTACCTACCACATATCCCTAGAACATGTCGGCCGCCAGGGTCGCATCCGTCATTTGCCTTCTCGATGCCTTCTATTCCCCAACTACAGACCAGATGGGTCCCACCAACGTCACCTTTGTCGCTCGGCTCAGCTTCCTCCGTGTCACATTCAGCGAAACCTGCACTTAGTCATAATGGAAAATTATGACTGTTGCCGAATGGACATCGAAACGACACCGAATAGTCGCCGATAGCACAGTGCCCTTAATCTTTTGCCCGGGTTAGGGCTCAGCCCTGCTGCTAGATAACCGAATTGGTTAGTTCTTGGGCCAACGCTTAATCGATTTCCATGGGATGGGAGGGCCGCCAACCGAAAGGTGGGGGTGCCCACAATGTGGCCGTCCCCCAACAACTGCCATGGCAAGAGGGGGCCCGAGGATGCCGCTGCCGCCATGCTCCTGGTGCGCCGCCGCCGGTCGATGGGCAAACGGCGCCCTCGACGGCCGTCAGGGTGGGGGTGGACAGCCAGATCCCCGTCCGCCGGTGAAGAAGGGTGGGCCGCCTCCACGGTGGTGGAGGAGGGGTCGCGCGAGTGCCGCCGATTGGGAGAGGGACAACGCAGGGGCAAGACTTTTTTTATTTTTTTAGCACTTGGGCAAAATGGTCTTTTTACATGTTACTTAACACCGTTAAGGCCTCTAAAGTAACAGAAGGCCAAATAAGTAATAAAATTTTGTTGAGGCCAAATAGACAATTTTAAACAAAAAAGGGCCAAATATGTAACCAAACTTTTTTTTCAGAGTCAAATAAACAATTCTCCCATATTCCAAATAATGAATGACGGCCCCTTCCGGATGCATGTTACTCTTAGCGGGAGAAACAGACCTTTTCATGTGGACGCTGGATAAAACGAGCTCATATCACATGGCCTTCCCTTTTTATCCTTTGTTTTATTTTGTTATTTCAATTGCTATAACTAACCATGTTTGTTAGTACGATTTAATTTGTACCTACATTTATGCATACTTTATTGTTTTGTTTTCATCACATATGAAACCTAATTTAACATTTTATATGGAAAGATTGAGAAAGTAAACTATTGATATATTTTCCTTCTACGGTGACACCACGGTGTTGTGGCCGGCTCAAGCTTGGCTGGGTGTGCCTCAGAGGCGCCATGGTGGCGCTGGCTGGTGGCAGCCTTGCATTGGCATGACGGCGGTGCCTTGGGGGCGCTGCTGACGGTGCTAGGTTGCTAGCATGGAGGCCGTAAATCTGCCGCCTCTGATGCTAGAGCTGGCGGTCCCTGGGCCGGATCTGCTCCGGTGGAGACGACGGGCGCGCAGACGGCGACAGTTTCAATGTGGAGGTTGCCGGAGGCCTCGTGTGACATGATTGTTGCAGGGTTGGCACGACGGGGGTTGGAAGTTGGTGGGCCAGGTGACAGGGGCTTCTTCTGATCTCAGCCCTCTTCTCCCCGTCAGCTGCCTTCCTCTTCCCTGGGCTGGATTTCGTGGCGGAGGTGGTCGGTTCTACTTTTGGTTGGCCGGCATTGTCGTCCGGCGGGAAGCGGACACTCCAACTGGCTTCTCCGGCCGCCTTGGACGGTGGACAGCGAGGCTGCTATTAAACCATTGCCACATTCTGCTGTCCTGGTCGGGGTCGGTCTCCAGTGATGACGGTGTGGAGGATGCATGAGGTCAAAGCGAAAGCTCGGATGACGACGTTACGGATGTCGTGCCCTTCTTGGAGGCATCCTTTTCTACCTCTCCTTCTACGTGCTGGATTTTGCATGTGAAAACCTTCCCTTGACTAACTAGCTTGTCGATGCTCTTGGCATCGTTTCCTTGCTAGGCGATCTAGTTTCCGCTGATGACCTGGCTGTCATGGCGCCTCCCCAAGGTTGATGGTGCTCGATGCTTCAAGGAAGACAATGCTCGATGCTACTTGTTTTTTTCTAGTTTAAGTGTCTTTGATGAGCCTTTTTCTTTGGTCGGGTTTGCCCAGGTTGATAGCTAGTTGGGTAGTTATTTTAGTTGGGTCGAGGCGACCAAGTAGCAAGTGGTTTTGTGAGTAGAGACAGTTGTACCAAAGTTGAGTGGGCAGTTGCTCAAAAAAAAAGCTGAGTGGGCAGGATGAGTGGGAACGATCCTTGCTTGTATGGTTTTTTAGTCTAGTTTCTATTCAAAAAACTGGCCTGACACTTGGCTTTTTTCTTTCTTCGTCTAATAGAAATCGCAGCAAAGCTTTTGCCATATTTTCTAAAAAAATATGCACTAAGGGCAGAGTGAGATAAGGGGTGCTGCAACGGTGCCTCACAAGTGTAGAATGACACCCCTGGGCATCACTGTCACAACACTTTCACAAGCGCCACCCCCGCCGCCCGCCGGGGGGGGGGGGCGCCGGGGCGCCAACACCACTACACTTAGATTTTTATAAATTGCTTTTTAGAGGGGATGGTGTTTATGCCTATATCAGGAATGCAACTGGTACACCTACTATCCAAAATAGATAGTGAAGAATTACAATTGGATATGTCCAACTTAGATGTGAACCTATATGAAACCAAGACGAAAGACCTTCTCTAACCTCATTATATATACTTTCTTTTCTAGTTCTTCCATTTCCCTAGGAACAAATAGTTTCTACAGTAGCTCCTGTGAAAATTGAAAATCAACACTATAGTACATTCTTGAGTGAGAGCAAAATCAATATCCATACGTTGGCATATTTTATTTTCTACTGTTGCTAGTTGCACTCCCTCCGACCACAAAAGAATGCAATTCTCACATCAAAGAGTCAAACATTATAAATTTTCATTGACTAAAATGAGACAAAATAGATACCATTAGACTAGTTATAAAATATATTTTCATAAATAAATTTATTTTGAGACATAATTAGTATACATTTTATCAAAGTTGAAATAGTTTGAATTGCATGCTTCCTATAGTTGCATTTTTTTGTAGACAATGGCATAGCTAGTTTCTCATCTGTCGGCTCTACGTCGGCACCGCACCTGCACGTCGTCGTCCATCCAGAAAGGAATAAAGCGTTGACCGGCAAGTGGTGCTACATGCCTACGACATGCACAGCCCAGGGGAGTGCTGTGTGTGCTGCTGCTCGACCTAACCAATAACTTGCATTGGTCAAAGTCAACTAACCTGCAATTTATATAATTATATTATTCTGTTCCTCGTCGTCTTTAATGGTCTGAGTGATGACTGCGTGTCAATCTCAAATAAGACTGCTGTGCAGTGTATTACGTAGACCGGTAGACGTAGTGTAGTCGACTCCTGCCCGATCGCCACCGCCAGGTCAACAAAAGCTGCACCGACCGGCCCTTGCTAATTCCAGTCATTTTAACTGGTCTAAGATTATATGCCATGCATGTTAACTTTGCATGTTATAAGTTAATCACATAAAGATCTACCGCTAGCGTTACAATTATTCAACATGGTGATCCCCAAGGTTTTTGACATGGTTTGCATTGTTGTCACTCGGGCATTTTAATTTACCACAGCTAGCTAGAAGGTACAACTAGTAACACTACCTGCCATGTCTTCGGTAGAAAGATCAAAAGATTGCACGTTAAGCTTGCTTAGCTTATGACTAATTCTGATCAAGTAGCCTAAGTGTGCGTAGTGTCTATGTATTGCATTGTCAACAAGAAGTTTGCTTGTGGATTGGGTTGTTGTCTGTTTCTCGAGGAAAGCAGAAAGGTCATCATCCTACGATCTATTGATCGATCCTAACATTGCACTACATTTCATTCATCGATGATCGATGCATAAAAGAAAAAAAAATGATCCATGCGGCAGACCTGACCTAGGTCCTCCCCCTCCCTTGGAGCTAGTCCAAAAGAAAAATTTGCATGCTGCATGCGTGTCCATCTACCCAAGCAAGCTGCTGCAGGCGACTCATCTTCATGCTCTAGAATCACTAGAAAGTTTGGTTGCAAAATCAGAATCACCGCCAAACCACATTTTAGTGTTTCATATTTGTGAGCATGAAAAAAAAAAGAAATCACTTGAAGCCATTTCTACTAGAATCGTTTCACCTATATGCTGTTTGCCACGGTTTCTATAGATTCTCAGGAGAATCGGAATCGAATCTGTATGATAATCGCACCCTTAAGGCCCGTTTATAGGGATCCAAATTATTGTGTAGAAACATTTCGGGTCTAAATTCTCTTAAGAAAACATTTTTAGACAAAGAATTAGAATCACTAGATCCATTCAACTCGATGTCGAAGCATAAATAAATGAATGAAATGATCAGTGGAGGCAGACCAGACCTAGCTAGCTCCTGTCTTGAAGTTGGAGCTGGTCTTGGTTGAGAAACGAGAAGAGTCCAAAGACAAAATTTGCGGCATGCATGTCCATCAGTCCATCTACCCAAGCAAGCTGCAAGCTGCATGGCATGGCAGGCGACGACTCGTCTTCCTGCTCTAGAAACTGCCCAGCTGGCCATGCATGGACGACATACTCTTCTAGCTAGGTGACATTATCTCCACAGTCTGCGGCCCTTTGCACCATGTAGTACTGTGTTCCACACAAAGCCAAAGCTTCATTCGTCGTCTCCACTGCAACACTGGGCCCATCCCATCATCCATCCATGCCCATCTTCGTCTCCCCACAGCCATACATCCAGTCAACTCTGGCTGGCTGCGTATATCTCGCCGCCAATCGCTAGTCCTCGCCATGCATAACTTATCAACGCACCCCATCCCCATACGTGCCTGCATGCAACCAAACAAACCAACATCTCATCGACAGTAGGGCCAACCATCAGAGGAAGAAGACGACATTCACAACCCACAAACCAACAGCATGGCTCTATCATTACCGGTGCCGCTTCTCCCTCTGCTGCTCGCCGCCGCCGCGGCGTTAACGTTCGCGCCGCGGCCGAGCTCGGCGGTGGACCCGGTGAGCACGTACTGCACCAAGAACTTCACGGGCGCGGCGACGCAGGCGAGCATCAGCGCGGTGCTCGCCTCACTAGTCCCGCGCGCCTCGGCGACCTACTACGCGACGGCGACTTTCGGTACCGGAAGCTCAACCATCTGGGGCCTGGCGCAGTGCCGCGGCGACATCCCCTCCTCGGACTGCGCGCGATGCATCGCCGCGGCGGCGCGGCAGGTGGCGTCGTCGTGCAAGGGCCAGGCGGACGCGCGGGTCTGGTACGACTACTGCTTCCTCCGGTACGACGACGCCGACTTCCTGGGTCTGCCGGACACCGGGTACGAGCTCATCCTCATCAACACCATGAACGCCACTGATCCCATCGAGTTCGATCGCGCCGAGCGGAAGCTCATGGCGCGCGTCGCGGAGGAGGCCGGTGACCCCGCCAGCGCCGGGCTTGTCAGGGAGACGGCGAAGTTTGGGTCCGAGGGGACTACTATTTATGGGCTCGGGTGGTGCACCAAGGACATCACCGCCGCGGATTGTGGGCTCTGCGTCGCGCAGGCGGTGGCGGAGCTCCCTAACTACTGCCGATTCCGGAGGGGGTGCCGCGTGCTCTACAGCAGCTGCATGGCGCGCTACGAGACCTACCCCTTCTTCTTCCTAGTCGCCGGCGCCGACGACGCGGATGCCTCCTCCGCCCACGCCGGCGAGTACGAGACTGTCATCCGGAACCAAAAATAGTCGTTTCAACTTTCAAGTGTACTACGTTTATTTCCGTTTGTTAATTTGCGCGGTCAATCAATCGTGCATTCGTGCGCTATCTACATATCGCTTGTTGCACTGATATATACAGTAGTAATAAATAATATGAATGCTTGTTGCATTGCATTCACAGACTACACTACTAAAGTAAATGTACTCCTATATATTACCTAAAAAATACTCCCATTTATATAGCTAAAAAGAATAATGTACGCTACCTTTTTACTGAATGTGGCGACGGAAATTGTTGCAGAAATTCAATTGAAATGCAAGAATTTTCCAGTGCCGCACGAAGTGTATGTTGTCATCGTCTCTGCAAAGTGGTCATCACTGTTGACCATGAGCATTGGCACGATCGAAGTGAGATATTTTGCAGCTGGTCAAACCTGCGCCCGGCCTTGTCCAACCACATTGATCCATCGGTCGCTTTACAAAGTGGACACGGGTCAAACCTTTTGTGGCATTGCATTGACCACTAATATGTACACACATTGCATCCCTATTATAGCAAAGATTTTTCTCTATGTCAAAAAAAACTTTATTAAAGTAATGTACTTCCTCTTGAGGACTGAAATGGCAACAAGAAGACACGACTGGAATCAGGCAAAGAGTTCTTTGCCAAGTGTCTTTTGTCGGACACTCGGCAAAAGCCTTTGCCGAGTACCACGACACTGGGCAAAGCTTTAGCACTCGACGAAAATAAAAATGCAAAAATAGAAACAAAATTAATCAGGGGAGGGACGACGCACAGATCAGCACCCATCGGCCTCTAGCCATGGTCTTTTTTTCAAGATTTTTGCACACTTTGTGGCGATGGGGATTCAAACTCGTGACCTCTCTCTCGCGTAGTTTATGCCTTACGGGACATCATGGTCTAGTATCAACCAAGCAACACGCAGGCGCATCTTGGCGGTACCTAAAGTGAACTCAACTTCATCTGCTTTGGTGATCCTTGGGGTAATTTTAAAGCCTACAGCTTTACCACCATGAACCCTTGCAATGACGATCAGTGTATCCCTAGAACGGACAGATATGACAGGTCGCATCATCTTGATAGCACCACGACCATTGCCAGGCATGTGATCATCAGCCAGTTGGCTATCATAAAGCATAAGCCTATTCTTGATGACGGTTGTGCGGGCAGTGACGATTCCACAGAACTCTCCCTCTACAACTTCGATTGAAATAGTTGCCTCCACCGCAGATACCACATAAGCATACGCCACATTCACAGTACTTAGCCTGGTGGCAAGAGAAAGAGTATCAACCTCACATTTCTCCCGGGAACGCCCTGCTACGCCACTGATTGTCAGGAATCCTTTACTGAGTTCTCTGTCCTGATCTTGATGATCCTTGATCTTTAGATCAATCCCAACATAATTCTCATCTAACAATAAAGTTTTGGGCCAGTCAAGATTATTGGTTCATCCTGCAAAAAAGGGTGACAGCTTAATTAATTAGTGACATATTTCCCTAATAGAAAAAAAGGCACGCAGCAAACCGAAGCTAGCTGCTTCTAGCCTTCTATAGAGCTATAACTTTAGGGCATGGATTCAGGCTTAGGTTCTGTTGTGGACATATGTGTAATTTATTGGCATTATTACAATAAGTTTGTTATAAAATAAGGTTTAACAATTTATCTAATGATATTAATTTTATACTATAAATGTCAATGTTTTTAATATCTATTTAGTCAAAGTGAAGAGTGTTTGACTCATTAGAATGCGAGAATAATAACACTTTGTTTTGGTACGATGTGATTTATAGATTGTTTACACATGACAGGCATCTCGATCGATCATCTCTTGTAAAGCTAAATCTTCACTACAACTCTATCATAATATGCAAGTCATCCACATCATTTCCGCTAACTATCCATATCTACATCCCCTCTCACTAATAGCCATGTCATCCCACTAACTTCCAACCTCCTAATACAACAATTTTAACAAGAATGGAGTTACAAGCTATATATCCACATCATCATTCACTACTATCCAAAATCACCTCTCACTAATAGCCATATCATCCCACTAACTTCCAACTAATACAATCAATTTTGACAAGAATGGATATAAGAACACATAGATAATTTATAACTCACATAGACAATAACTTTTTTGAGTATCCAGCAACACATGGGGTATCTTTAGTATCAAGGACACGTATATATACTGGACCAGGACCAGCACTCGGCCATTATTGGCCAGGGCCACTTCGGCGGCTATTACCGGCTATAAATACATTCCAAGCTGATGCACCAAGCAACGCAAACAACGCCAAGCGATAGCTAGCTCCTCTGGTTGGACGAGTAGCTAGCGTACGTACGTGCCATGGCATCCTCTGGAAATGGAAGCATCGCCGAGAGGTGGCTCGAGCTCCACGGCAAGAACTCTTGGAAGGGCCTGCTGGACCCGATGGACCTGGACCTCCACAAGATCATCATCTCCTACGGCGAGCTTGCCGAGGCCACCTACGACGGCTTCAACACGGAGCGTCGGTCCCCACACGCCAGCGCCTGCATGTACGGCTACTCCGACCTGCTGGCCAGCTCGGGCGTGGCGGCGGCGGGCCACTACAAAGTCACCAGATTCATCTACGCCACGTCGGGGCAGCCCCTACCCGACGCGTTCCTCATGCGGCCGCTGGCGGCGCTCAAGGACGTGTGGTCTAGGGAGTCCAACTTTATGGGGTACGTGGCCGTGGCCACCGACGAGGGCGCCGCCACACTGGGGCGGTGCGACGTCGTCGTGGCCTAGCGCGGCACCGTGCAGAGCCTGGAGTAGGTCAACGGCCTCACCTTCACGCTCGTGCCCGCCACGCCGGTGTTGGGCTCCAAGGCCGCCGCTAACGCCTTGGCGATGGTGCACATGGGCTTCCTATCGCTATACACGTCCAGCCACGCCGGCTCCAAGTTCAACAAGACGAGCGCCAGGGACCAGGTCTTCGAGGAGGTGAGGAGGCTGGTGGAGCTCTACAAGGACGAGGAGATGAGCATTACCATCGCCGGCCACAGCCTCGGCGCAGCCACCTCCATCCTCAACGCCGTCGACATCATCAGCAACGGTGTGAACAAAGTGCCCACCGCCGGCAGCGCCGGCGGCCGCTCGTGCCCGGTGACTGCATTCGTGTTCGCGTGCCCACACGTCAGCGACCACTTCTTCAGGACGGCGTTCCAGTCCTTCGGGGACCTCAAGGCTCTGCACGTGAAGAACGCCGGCGACGTCGTTCCCATGTACCCGCCGTTGGGGTACGTGGACGTGGCCGTGACGCTGCCCATCAACACCGCCCGGTCGCCGTACCTCAAGTGGCCCGGCATGGTGCAGACTCTGCACAACCTCGAGTGCTACCTGCACGGCGTCGCCGGCGAGCAGGGCAGCGCCGGAGGGTTTAAGCTGGAGGTGGAGCGCGACGTGGCGCTGGTCAACAAGGGCGCCGACGCGCTCAAGGACGAGTACCTGGTGCCGGCTAGCTGGCGGGGGCTCAATAACAAGGGCATGGTGAAGGATGATGCTGAAGGCCGGTGGAAGCTCAACGACTTCAAGCAAATCTAATGAGCCCTGCTGCCGCATGCTTATTCGACCCATGCAATATATACAGAAATAATAACGCCGCCGGTAGCTAACAGGCCATCATGTGCTATTGTTAAACGTGTATATATGCTTGAATAATTTCCATGCCGATCGAATTCCAACCGTCATGTTCGACAGATGGTTTTTCAGCTTATTAGCCGACTAATACTGTTTGGAAAACACTATAGCTTGCTGATAAGATCGAACGGACATGTCAAAGGAGGGATGCAAACCCCAGCGGCTACATGGTCTCGTTGTCACCCAAACTTTGAACTTCTCAAATGAAAACTTCATAAGACATACATACTCTTGAAAATCAGTGTTGACTTCAAGTGCAAACAATTTTTAGGATGGTTCACTTAATAAAAACGTCCCTAATAAAACGTTTTTTCAGGAGACAATATACATAGTAGCAATTCAAAAACCGCTCTAAAAATTGATTTTGACCGTCTCTAAAAAATTGTATTTGTAGTAGTGTGTAAGTGTAACCGTCTTTTATTGACATACACGTATTTCTATGGATTTTCTCAAATGTTCTAAAATTTTAAGTAAAGAGGACTTGCAACACGCAATTAATTAGTGTAGGGGGTTTTATTTTGTCCGAATGATTAACAGGGAGATATGCTAATAGTTGTATGTTTTTTTTCAAGAGGCGATACAACATTTGAATCCATGAACGAAGAACCAGATTATCTATGAAATAGTAGTTTCCATCTAAATGGAAAATACTTGAATACATTCTTTGAAGGGCGGCCCTGGTGCAAACGGTAGAGCTTTACCGCCTGTGACCAAGAGGTCCAGGGTTTAAGCCCCAGCCTCTGCACATTTGTGTAGGGATGGTTGCTAGCTATTTTTCCTTTCCCAGACCCCGCAGTACGGGAGCCTACGGCACTGGGTACGTCTTTTTTTTTACATTCTTAGCGTTTATAGGCAAAGCCAAGCAAATTGGGCCATATGCTACAAGTTATTTTATTCATATTTTACTTTTTCTATTGTTTCTTCTCAAATGCGTAAAGTTTTGCACATCTTTATATTAAGATAAAAAATAGTGCTTTCAAAGGTATACAAGCCCACCCGATGTTCAAAGTCATCTGGAAATCCAAGTGCACCCCTAGAATCAAAATATTTGCATGGTTAGTGATGGTGGATCGGTTGAACACCAAGGATATCCTACAAAGAAGACATCTAAACATACAAGGCACTGCAACATGTGTTATGTGTAACCTGGGGGTCGTGGAAACATTGGAACACTTGTTTTTTGAGTGCCCATTTGCACAGGATTACTGGCAGAGAATTGGGATCTCTTGGGACATGGCACTGGCAATTATGGACAGGATCAACCATGCTCGGTCAGCACACACCATTCCATTCTTCGTCGAGGTGGTTCTAATAGCAGCGTGGGAGCTTTGGAAAATCCGCAATGATAAAATCTTCCAGGGAAGGGATCCAGCGCCTAGCATTTGGTTAGCACATTTCAAAAATCAGAGTCTCCTTCAGTCTGTTAGATTTAGTGATGACCTGCGATCATCCTTCTGTGTTTGGCTTATGCTTTTAGTTAAAGCAATGTATGTATAAACTCTCCCCCTCTGTTTTAAATTAATAAAAATGATCTTCACCGTGGGGACCTCCCTACAGTCTTTTCGGTCAAAAAAGATAAAAATAGTGAAAAATTATGTGTTTTAATTGTTCATCTTTCCTATGGTTCAGTCGACTGAACACTTCAGGCGATGAGTTTAGCGCTGACATCAGAAAGTCTTTCAATCTGTGGTGTATGGGCATCGGGCTGTTAGCACGACCCTAAATTGTTATATTAAAAATTAGATTGTTATGTCCTTACCATTTTGCTTGCCCAAAGGCACCTCCTGCCGATGACAACTCTAGCAGTGACAAGCAGGGGGAAACAGTTCTTTGTAATACTCCGATCCCCACCATTCTTTGATTTGCACGAATAAAATAAGACTACCAAGTGATCTCGGTAAAACTCTATGCAGTTCTATCATAGTACCAAAATCAAACTATCTTGAATTTGATCAGCTTTGCAAAAGTATCGGTATTTATAATAAATAAGTATAGTATAAATTCATCATGAATTTGATCAGCTTTATAAAAAAATTCATAATATACTTGTTTAGTGCCATAAATAAATAGTAATACTTTTCATATAAAATCAGCCAAAACTTCAGATAGTTGAGCTGAAGATGGAGCTAGAATTGCATTTAGCGAGGCCGAAATAAGCCCAGTAAATTGTTGGGCCGTCGTACAACAAAATAAGAAGCCCTTCGAATACTGTTAGCATTCCAACGACCGGCAGGCAGCTTCGCGCGGGCAGCCGCGCCTCTCGCCGCCGGCGACAACCACCGGCGAAAAGGTCAGATCCCCCAGCTCCTTCCCCGCCACGTGTACGAAATTCTACCTGCAGCCCGTCCTCTGGCCCAACTCCTCATCCCTCTCCACTCTCCTGGTGGCCGCTCAGGCAGCGGGAGCACGAGTAGCCCGCCGGTCGTCGTCGCCCGCCCCGCCTTGGGCTGGGTCCGCTCGGCGTCCGTCTTGCTTCGTCCCGGCGACTGCTCGTGCGTTTCCGCCGTAATCTCCACGCACCTCATGCTTCCTGGATGCTAGAGCTTAGGGGCGTCGCGTTTTGGGTTTCCTTTGTAGCTTACTGCAGTCAAGCTGCTCGATGTAATGCCGCTGAGGTGGATGCATGCGTCGTTTTCGTTACCCCTCACATATCACACCATCTGACATAAGAATGCCTCCTCCTTGATCTTCTCTATTTCTGATTTTGCAGCCATACTTGAAATACTTGCTATATTCCTATCAATTTGCCGCCGTACTCGCAGGTCACAAATCCTGCTATAAGTTTCTGGTCAACGTTTTAGGTTGGAGACAATGTCACCCGGTACACTTTCATTTCATCCAACAGTGGTCATCATGGTTTCATGTATGCAATGATGACCTGTGGTAGGTCACATAGGAAGAAGCCATGCTTTTCCCAATCCAAAGATTTTTAGTTCTTGTGTTCCAAAACATCCCCTAAAACTACTCCCTCCGTGCCAAATTGTAAGTTGTTTGGCTTTTCCAAATTCATAGTTTTTACTATGTTTCTAGACATAGTGTATATCTAGGTACATAGCAACTATAAGAGCCAAAATGGTTTGCAATTTGAAACGGAGGGAGTATTAGAGTAGACTTGTCAAGAATAACAGCTGATACTCAAAATCACCAGGTTTGGTTTTTAAAAAAATATCTACTAATAACACAGAAAATGCATATTGTTTTACCTTCAAACCACGCTTTTCTATATTTTGTTTCCTAATTTTGTATTGCAACTTGTTTCCAATACCTTTTTTGTGTGGTTCGTTTTAAACTGTGGTTCAAGAAGACTACAAATGGTACCCCAGTCCCCATCCTAGGAAAGTATAGAATATTTACCATTAAAATTATGTCATTTTTTGTTTAGTCCAAACTGCATGTGACTAGCAACCTGATCAGTGTGTGATTGTATCCTCCAATTTTTTAAGACTGCTAATTCTCCCTGAAAAATACTGATCCACATAGGACGTGGTTACTGTAGATGCTTCCAAGCACAGCTCAAGTTACATAAAACCTAGGTACACGTCTAATACTTTGGATGGAATTTCTAAGAGAGATCAAACCTCTTGTTTCATAAACAAATACTAGCACTATACATTTCTGGATGTTGGAGCAGTTTTCAAGTTGCTTTCTTTATCTGAGGTATTCATATGGCAGCCAAAGTAACCTTTGACAAGAAATGTGCTTTCTTCCCAATGGTTCATATAATCAGATATCATCAGGCAAAGGCCGCATTTTCCTGTTATATCTGGGCAGAGGCCTTCTGCACAATGTCAACCGTCTCCATTTGTGGTTTCTGACTGCAAATGCTTAACCTCCTGGTGTTTCTGAATCTTGTTTCTGAAACCTATTGCTACAACAACAGAGAAATATCTTGTTGCCATCACAGACAGTACTCCATGCTGTTATCAATTGTCAGGTTTCATTCTACTATAAAGTTTCTCTGTTGTCATGGCATATGATGGCAAGTATTCCATGCCACTGGCAAACAAACATGTCATGTAGCCTCTGGACCAGGCTTTTGGTTTCGGATTTCGTATTGTTGCCATCCGGTCATCCTGTTTGTGTAATAAGAGAAGTCTCGATGGGTCTGCCCATATTGTATGGATAGACACTATGTGCACGTGCTAGATGATATTTTCTGTTATTCTTTCATAGTATTTTGGAATTTTTCACAGACCTTTATATGTTAGTTGTAACATTCATATAACCTATGTGCGACAGTTTTTATCTTGCATGCGGGCTTCTGTAGCACCTGCAGAACCGGCTAGCTAGATGAGTAATTGACACATGGTCCATCGCACTGAAGCAGCTAGCAACCACAAAGCCTGCAAAGTTACTTAGCCGTCAGAGCAGCGGTGTGTGGGCTGTCTGAACTCTGAAGCCCGCAAACTTGTTAGTTCTATTTAGTAGCCCATTTACTATCTTTACTGTCATTTACAGTTTTCGGTTGGCATCACCTTCTCTCTTTGATCAGCAGCTTCACCTGAGTGCAAAGGGTTTAGTAGCTAGCATACTTGCTGATCACTTTCCATTGCTTATTTGTTGTCGACAGATTAATTGAGCAGCACTGTATCCCTAATTGAAGCCGCTATCAAATCCAAGCTTCTGCAGAAGGGAGCAAGCAAAGGGAGATGAAGTTCAGAGTCATGTGCAGGAAGCTGTATGACTACGTGCGGTACGACCTCAAGGAGATCGCCTTCCCGTCATCGCTGCCGGACCCTCCTGACCTCAAGAAACGGCCCAAGCTCACATTGCATGAACGCTGGTGCATCCTCAAGGAGGCCACCCGGCTGTACGGTGCATCATGGGTCCGGGACATCGGCCCTGACCTCAGGCCCAATGACTACAAGAAGGCAGCCGAGGACGAGGAGGAGCAATCGTCCAATGCTAGCCCCAGCTCTGGCAATGACAAGAAAGGGAAGGCGAGCAGTGAGCCAAGTTTGCTGGAGGACCTTGCCATCGCTGCTCGGGGTGGCGCGGAAACGCTCAAGCCTGCCCTGCGGCGGATCTACATGACCCGCGCATCCACGTACACTGATGCGATGAAGAATTTCATGGAGACGTATCAGGAGGGGCTCAAGGACCAGCTGCAGGAGAAGGCTGATGGTGGAGAAGGTGGTGGTGGTGGTCCTCAGCAGCAACAGCAGGATCAGGGTGATGATGCATCAAAACCACCGCCACCATGACATGATGATAGTGTTTTGCAAGTGATGACATTAAGCACTTGTTTCAGTTCATCCACCCAAAGTAGAACAAGATGGTTTGGTTAGCACCGTAGAGTGCAGCCCCTGTTGGCACTGCAGTAGTAGTACTTGAGAAGAATCTCCAGTTTTGCCTGATTTATTTCTACAAACCTCAATCTGGGTCCTCCCGAACTACTCTACTTGTAGGCTTTGTCTGCTGGTGCCTATAATGATGTGTGAATCTCGTTGCTCTCCAGCCTGTTCCTACTAACCATGTTTATCCTTTGTTTTATTTTGTTATTTCAGTTGCTATAACTAACCATGTTTGTTAGTACGACTTAATTTGTACCTACATCTATGCATTCTTCGTTGTTTTGTTTTCACCACATATGAAACCTAGTTTAACATTTTATATGGAAAGATTGAGAAAGTAAACCGTTGATATATTTTCCTTGCTAACATATAAGGTGTAACCACTCTTTATTCAAGTTCTATTATACAGGGTGTGCTCTCTCTAGACGTAACATTTTATATGCAAAACATTGAGAAAGTATACTAAAACACGTATTGGTATACTCTGTCCTGCATAAGATGGTTAAGATATAGGACGCAGAGAATAATAATAATTACAAATCCTTTTATGAAATTAATTATGGAACCATGATCGCCATAGGAGATGACACACTGTTTTCACTTAGAGAATCTACGCTAACGCATCGGCAGAGTGAGATAAGGGATATGTCGGCATGCCGGAATGATGCCTCACAAGTGTAGAATGACACCCTTTGGGGATCACTGTCACAAAGCTTTCACCCCCAACACCACTAAAACTTTAGATTTTTATAAATTCTTTTTAGAGAGTTTGATGCTACATGATGGTTATGCTTATATCAGGAATGCAACTGGTTCTTTAAACCTACATTCCAAAATAGATAGTGATGAAGAATTACAATTGGATATACCCAACTTAGATGTGGACATATGAAAGCTCATTATATATTTATATAATTATATATACTTCATTTTCTAGTTCTTCCATTTCCCTAGGAACACAAATAGTTTATACAGTAGACCCTATGAAAATCAACACCATAGAACATTCTTGAGTGAGAGCAATACCGATATCCATATGCTTGCATATTGTTATACTCCCTCTGTCTAGAAAAGAATACAATTCTCATATTTTGAAGAGTCAAATATTATGAACTTTGACTAAAATTATATAAAAAGTATACTAACACTTATGAGACAAAATAAGTACCATTAAATTTAGTTATAAAATATATTTTTATAATAAATTTATTAGAGACACAAATGTTAATAAAATATCCCGACACGCTTACTATAGTTGTGGTTTTTTTTTGACACGAGACACTATATGTAGTAGTTTCTCATATGTCCGCTCTACGTCGGCACTGCACCTGCACGTCGTCGTCCATCCAAGCGTTGACCGGCAAGTGGTGCGGGAGTGCTGTGTGTCAGTGTGTGACTGCTTTTGCTGCTGCTCGACCTAACCAATAACTTGCACATTTGGTCAAAGTCAACTAACCTGCAAAAATCTTTACCATGTGTTTCGTTGGAGTGTTGGAACCAACCCGACTGGGTTCGACCCATTTTTTGATTGTTTGGATGGATGTTGGGGATGGGTTGGGTTCGACCCCAGGAGAATATTCCTCCAATATGCGGGTTAGGTTAGACCGCCGGATTTCGGCGGACGGAGCCGCTCTAGCCGGGTTGAACCTCCACGTGTGTTGCAGTCACCACTCACCAACCTTATCCCTTCACTCCGAATCCCCATCTACCAGCTCGCTCGACCGCCACCGCACGCGTCGCGCTCGCGCTCGCCAGTCTCGCCGCGTCAAGGTCCGGCTCCGCCCCACGCCAAGCTCGCCCAGCGCCGGCCCCGGCTCCGTGCGCGTCAGGTCCGCCGCCCCGCCCCGGCCGTGCACCGCGCCTGGCAGCGCCCCGGCCCGTCCTCGCCCGAAGTTCGTCGCGCCGGTCCGCCTCACCTGAAGACGAAGGTCCCAGCGTCAGGTCCGCCTGAACGTTCGTCGGTCCCCGTCCCGAGCTTGCAGTGCTGGTGGAAAGGATGGCGACGCTCGGCTCCGGCCCCAGATCCGCCACCGCGCCAGCCCCGACCAACGGCCGCGCCGTCCTCGACCAACAGTCGCGCCGGCCTTGGCTAGAGCCGCGCCCCCAGGTCTGCACCCCGCCAGGGGAGCCCCATCTCCCTCCGCGCTCACTGGTCGGGCTGGGGAAGCCGCCGTCGGGGGGCAGGGGAGAAGAAAGGGAGAGGGAGAAGAAAGGAAGCAATGTTTTTTCAATGACACGCGGGTCCCACTAGAATTAGAGGAGGGTAACCTCATAATTTTAGTGCAAAGGTGTCCATATCCAGGTTCTGTTTTAATCTATCCATCCAAACCAAAAATGGGATGGATCCGACTCATCTCACTCCTCCAGCAACCAAACAAATTAAGGGTTGGAGCCATCCCAAAACGTGGGTTGAAGCCATTCATCCCGCAACCATATACACAGTTATATTATTCTGTTCATCCTCGTCTTTAAATGGCCTGTGTGTGATGACGCGTGTCAATCTTAAATAAGTTACTGCTGCTGTGCAGTGTATTACACTATTACGTAGCACTACCGGACTCGCCTTCTTTGCCGACGGCCTCAAGCCGTCGGCAAAGACGACTTTACCGTCGGCGAAGGCTTTGCCGATGGCCTGACACGTCGGCCGTCGGCAAAGGACCGTCGGCAAAGAATTGGTCGGCAAAGACTTCTTTGCCGAGGGCCACCTGTCCGGCCGTCGGCAAAGCTTTGCCGACGGCCACACCACCCGTCGGCGAAGGAGCCACGTCAGCGGCTGCGCCGTCCCACTAACGGCGGTCTTTGCCGACGGCTGACGCGGCCGGCCGTCGGCAAAGGGCATTTTTTTGTTTTTTTAAAAAAATTGACGACTTTCTTTGCCGACGGCCGGCCGTCGGCAAACACTTGGTAAATTTGCCGACGGCCGGGCCTAGCCGTCGGCAAAGCTGGGCCGTGCTGGAGAAATAAACCAGCTTTGCCGACGGCTAGCCGTCGGCAAAGCTGGGAAAAATTTTTTTTCACTTTTTTTTTGCTGTTTCCTTTCGTTCATTCGTCATTTCAGCACATATATATCACATAATAAACATTTCATCACATATAAACCACAATTCAGCATGAAATTCAGTTTCAACATTAATCGACACATGATCGTGCTCAAATCCATCGATACAAGTCCACAATACACATACCATGGCCATAAGAGTCCATACATGGCCAATGTGCAACAATCCCATAGATAAAGGTCCAAATGCGAGAAGTAAGGCTATCTAGCTAGCAGCGTCGTCATCAGGTGTCCCAGATCCCCCACCTTGCTCCCACGGAGCCCAACCCGACTGCGCAGACGTACCGTAGTTCCACCTGTACTGTGGCGCTGGGACGCTTGCCGGCCCGGAGTGCCCCTGCTCCGTCGGCCCCTGTGGCCACGAGGAGTACCCGTGCTGCGGCGCTGGAGGAGGCCACAGGTACTGCTGCGTGGGGTAGGTGGCGGGGTAGGTCGGGTAAGTCGGACTGCCCTGCGGTGGAGAAGGACCCAGTGGAGGGCTGGCACCTGGAGTTGGGTTCGAACCCGCCGACTGTGCCTGCACAAAGGCCAAGTGATGTAATTAGTACCTGCAGGATGGCCGCACAAGCTAAAGCAACATGCAATATACTCACCGATGAAATGTGTACAGGAAAAGGCACTAGAAGTGGAACTAGAACTGGTGGTGGAGCGAAGATCGAGGCAGGAGGTTCTTCCGTTCCTGGGATCTGGGAACGGATGTAGCCGGTCAGCTGCGCTATCGAACGCTGGTAGTGCTGCGACATTGCCGCCATCTGCTGCTGATAGGCCGCCTCCTGCTGCTGACGCAGCGCCTCCTGCTGCCTTATCATCTCCTCATGCCTCGCTGACTGGGCCGCCTGGCTGGCCTGCAGCTGTTCGACCGTGGCCTGCAATATTACACCCGCAAGGTTGATTGTATGTGAAGGCAAGGTACATCATGTGTGAAACGAGTGAACGACAAATGAAACTGCACTTACCTGGAGTGACATCATCATCTGCGCGCTGCTCGGCCTCCGAGGCGCTATGGGGATTTTCGACCCGCCACTTTTCGCGTCTTCTTTTCGGATCTGGCTCAGTGTCGGAACAGAGGACGAGTCGATGGCGGCGTTGGCAATAGCGTACCGGCCGTGCTGCTTCCCTCCTCCTGTCTTCATCATGAGCCGCGTGTCCAGGGGGGCCGTGGTGGGGTCAAAACGTCGGCCAATGCAGCGTGACACCCGCCTCGACGTACTTGGCGAGGTTGTTGTAGACGTTGATGCTGCCATAGACGTAGGGCCCATCCTCCGGGTTGTAGACGGTGGACGGCGCTGACGCTTTGCCCTAGCGAGAAAGGGAAAACCCCGTGAACTCGTTGATTTGCTGCCCCTGATGGTACTCCTTCTGCAAGGATAACAGAAGCATGGTTAGAACTTACAAATAGTGACAATTGAGAGCTATAATAAATGGATCAACAGAAGCATACCCAGTCCTCCATGAACTCAGGGAGCGTCTTGTTCCCTTGGTGGTGTGTTGCCCGAGGATGCTCCAGGCGTTTTCTCCGATCTTCTTTGCGGTCCGCGTACGCCTTGTCCGTTTGCCACGCACGCACAATTTGAAGCCAGCAGTCGGGGAACTTATCGCACCAGGTTGGACACACCTGCATGGCATTCAAGTATTTGATATTCCAGGCGATGAATTGAATGTACTGCTCCTCGAAGAGGAATCATAACGTTCGTACTTAATTAATTACCTGCATGTACTGCTCCTCGGTGAGGTCGGTCTCCCTCTCCAGTAGCAACTCCCTGACGTCCTCCTTCCTCACCACCTCGCGTTTCACATCGGTGTAGTAGGTGATGACGGCCTAGAGATGCGCCTCGTGGTACATGTCCTTGAGACGGCTGCGGCAGACCGCATCCTGCCGCCGCGTCGCCTGCTGCTCGTCGTGCCCCTCCTCCAACTGGAAGTACAACTGCACACATGATTACAACATCATTTCATTGTTTCAAGAAAGAGCAACGAATGCGTGGTATTGAAATATGCGGTGCAATGCAAAGACTCACCCAAAACTCCCTCAAGATATTATGAGCAAGAACTTCACCAGATACGTCCTGCACCCGGTAGAAGTCGTTCCATTTGTATGGGACGATCTGCTGACCCTCGATGGTGACCAAGCCAGGGTAGTGCTTTTTAATGAGCAAGCCCTGGATGCCATTGACATGGCGTGAACTCTTCTTGTCGGTCACCTTTATCCAGCCGCTGCACGAGTTATTAACAACAATTGTTAGTCGAAAATTTCAATCTCAACATATCATATGAACAACTAGTGAAAGAAAGCCGGTGGACCTGGCCAGCCGTGAGGCCGCCACGTGTCCGGACTTTGCCGACGGCCTGACGGCCGGGCCGTTGGCAAAGGGGACGGCGTGGGCTGCCGTCAGGCCTGGCCACTTTTGCCGACGGGCAGCCTTAGCCGACAGCCTGCCATCGGGAAAGATTAACCTTTACCGACGGGCTTTCTTTGCCGAGGGCCCGGCCGTCGGCGAAGACGTCCTTTTCCGACGGCTTTTTTTTGCCGACGGCTCGGCCTTCGGCAAATTACTCTTTGCCGACGGCCAGGCTTTGCCGATGGCTCGGCCGTCGGCAAAATGCTTTTTTGCCGAGGGCTTATTCTATGGCCATCGACAAAGATTCTCGCCATCGGCAAAGGCGGCGTTTCCGGTAGTGTAGACCGGTAGACGTAGTACGTGTAGACGTGTAGTCGACTCCTGCTCGATCGATCGCCACCAGGTCAACAAAAGCTGCATCGATCGACCGGCCCTTGCTAATAACTCCAGTCATTTTAACTGGTCTAAGATTATATGCCATGCATGTTAACTTTACGTGTTATAAGTTAATCACATAAAGATCGAGCCGCATGCATGTTCATCAGTCCATCTACCCAAGCAAGCTGCATGGCATGGCAGGCGACGACTCGTCTTCCTGCTATAGAAACTGCGCGCGTAGCTGGCTATGCATGGACAACATACTGTTCTAGTTGACATTATCTCCACAGTCTGCGGCCGTTTGCGCCATGTACTGTGCTCCACTCCACACAAAGCCAAAGCTTCATTCGTCGTCTCCACTGCAACAGTGGGCCTATCCCATCAACCCCATCTTCGTCTCGCCACAGCCATACATCCAGTCAACTCTGGCTGGCTACGTATATCTCGCCGCCAATCGCTAGTCCTCGCCATGCATAACTTATCAACGCACCCCATCCCCATACGTGCCTGCATGCAACCAATTAACAAACCAACTTCTCATCGACAGCAGGACCAACCAGAGGAAGAAGACGACATCCACAACCCACACACCAACATGGCTCCATTATCATCGCCGGCGCTGCTCCTCCCACTGCTACTCGCCGCCGCGGCACCGTTAACGCTGGGGGGCGCTGCTCCTCCCACTGCTACTCGCCGCCGCGGCACCGTTAACGCTGGCGCCACGCCGAGCTCGGCCGTGGACCCGGTGAGCATGTACTGCTCCAAGAACTTCACGGGCGCGCAAACACAAGCAAGCATCAGCGAGGTGCTCGCCGCGCTGGTCCCGCACGCCTCCACAATACAGAGCAATAAACAATACTGATAGAGAAATTCTAGCCGTTATCATTGTAATAAATGCTTTTAGATTATATTTAGGATTTAAAGAATTCACAGTAAGAACAGACTGTGAAACTATATGTAGATATTATAATAAAATTAATAGTAAGAAAAGTTTAACTAGAAGATGAGTTTTATTTGAAGATATTATTACTAGAAATGGTTATAAAGTTATATTTTAACATATAAAAGGAAAAGATAATACCTTACCTGATATATTTTCACGATCATCTGTTTTGCAGGAATGAAGAAAGGAACAAGCCCCAATGGGGATAAAAGTTACTATTTTAGAGCTGAGAATTAGTTAAGAATTTTTCCTCCTAATACATATAAATTCAAACCCAAAGACCATATTGTTCTAGATAGTGTTCAAGAATGCATTCTAGACAACTTTTGGTTTCAATATAACAATAAGAGGGAAGAAAGAGGATATATGTTAGCAATATTAAATAGCCTAGCTGAATATTTTAATATGATAAATAGAAAAATACAGCCAAAAGAACCATCTAAATATATAGAAAAGAAACCCATATATGTTATATACAGAGGAACAATATCAGGAGTTTATTTAACATATGAATCAATTATATCTTAGCAGATTAAAATGGAAAAAGAAGGAAAGGGTAAGCCATCATTCAAAAATATCTAGATATTGACCAAGCTCTTTCATATGCACGAAGTCTTTTGGAAATAAATTATTTCATTCAACCAGAAGCAAAAGATTATATTCAAAAATATAAAAAGGCAAGAGATATGAAGATTAATGTGCCAGTAATGAATATGCAAGAAGCAAGCTCATCAAAAGTGCCCACATATAAAGATATTGTAAAAACAGAAATATCGAATGAAGATGATATTGATAAAAGAATAAAAGAAAAGTATGACTTAATTATTCCTCAATTAAAGAAAAATATAAAAGAACAGGTCTTGCAAGAAGTTAGAAATGAAATAAATGAGAATTTTCAAATCATACATCAAGATTATGAAGAGAATATAAGGAAAGATTACGAGGAATATATAAAAAAAGACTATGATTCCAAGATGAATGCACATATATCTGATGAAGATATCAATCATATGCTAGATGAAAACATGTTGGATGTCCGTGGGCATGGGCAACCATCAGAATGATAGATTCTAATATTATGAATATTAAAATAAATAAGTCTCCAGATAAATATCGAGAAATATATTTCCTATGTTGAACAACAAGGAATTGGAATATTGATCAAGCCCAATTATGGTGAAGAATGTGATCTAAGAAAAGAATACAGAGATTTATTGTCTCTTCATGAAATATGCCAGCCAGATGATTCAGACATTGAAGAAGATATTGACTAAATAAGAAGAGTCAAGGCAGCATGTGATCAATATCAACGAATATATATTCCCTATGTTGATAAGGTGTTATCAACAATTCGGTCCGGGGAAGAATAATATAAATAATATACACACATGCCAGATAATATCACTGAATTTAATACACATGCCAGAGTGTTGTAATTTATGTTTATAACATCAATTATTCGGGCATGGAAGACCATATCCTTACCCCTTGAATTTTTTAAGTGAAAACAGCCAGCGCAAAAGGTATATACAATGAATAGAATAAAATATTCTGAATGTCCCATATCCATTGAGGAATGAAGAAAATATCATAGAGACATAGAATAAAATATACCCCCTGTATATACCTAGCCGATGTCTCTATGCTAGGGCCCCTTGAGGAGAAACCTCTGCGTGTGTTGTTTTCGAGTTTTAATCCTAGTTGTCCTTTAAGTTTATTCATATGGGGCAATGTCTCTATGCTAGGGACCCTAGAGGAGAAACCTCTGCGTTGAGTTGTTCTCGTGTTAGCCCATGTAGCGGCGTTGTAGAGAACCTTGTGTCCGCAGAGAAGTGTTCCCTTCGGGTGGAACTGCCTAGGAAGACGATAGGGCATGAGTCATGTGTGTTCATTGCTAGGGATTGCAAGGGAAAATATAGAGAACCTGTGTCCGCAGAGAAGTGTTTCCTTTGGGTGGAACTGCCTGGGGAGACGATAGGGCCTGAGTCCTGTGTGTTCATGGCTAGGGATAGCGAGGGAGAAGAACAAGTTAGCCTAGTTCTGTAGCAAGCTAGGTGATGCATACGGTGAGTACCGAGTAGGACAGACACAAGCATAGTTACACGACCGGCTAAAAGTTTGGTCTCGCCAGCCTTGCAAAGATCCTGAGAATATATAATTTCGCATACATAATCCGCATTACGCATAATTAATTGCTCACTTAATAATCACTCGTGCTAATTAATCACACACGTCACTATCGCTCACGCATTTTATATTCGTGCACATAGTGTCCAATAGTTATAAATACTATTACCCTTGAATATTTAAATATCCTGAATAGTACCTAAATAATGTACTTAGAATATTTTATAATAAGTGTGCAACATGAGTGAAGTGCTCGTGTACTATTCATATTCCGAATTTGAATAGTACAACGAATTTAAATAGTACAATGAATTTGAATAGTACAACGAATTTAAATAGTAACCGCTGAATTTGAATAGTATTGTGAATAATAATTCATGAATTTTAAAATTTAAATTTGAGTTTTGAATTCGAATATTTATCACGAATAGCCTATAATCCCTGTCGTAGTGGTATCGGAGCCTGGTTAATAAAATTTGAATTTAAGAGATTTACTAAATAGTGAAAATTAAAAAGTTACATTATCTAAATTTAGAAGTTAATATAGGAAAGTCTGTCAAGACTAAAGAAAATATAAATATCAAGTGCAGACTAAATAGTTTTGAAGAACATATTTGGCATACTTCACACGGATAGTTAAATTTAGTAGTAGACTTAATACATAACTTCTATATATCTTGGGGTAAAAGACAAGACGATTTGGAATTAAAATGAGTCTTCAAAAAGAGCATAAGCAATTAAAAGATCAATATTTAGCTATCAAAAATAAGTTAGAAATAGCTTTGCAAGCTTTGGAAGAAAACAAAGTTTCCCTAGGAAGAATTAGCCAAAATAGCGATTATATTAAAAAGGATATAACTTATCTAGACAAAAAATTTAAGAATACTAATATCGTTGGTCATAACAAAGAAATTGTGTTATCATCTGCAGAAATAGTTGAATTTAATAGATCATTAAATTCAGAAAAATGGCAGTATCTGAAGGCCACTCTAGGAGAGACAAGTCACTCCAAATAGTAAATAGAGACATAAAACCTTTAGGTTTAATGGATAAAATAAAAGGAGGATGTGATGATATAGAGACTCTAGAAGAAATGATAGATGTGGAAAGAGATCTTGAAAGATATCAGAAAGATACTTTAAGAAAGATAAGACCCCAACAAATATACACATATGGGTTAAAAAAGAAGAGATTTTGAAAAGAAGGTTCAATTTCAAAATTCTAAAAGTGATGGTGCTATATTAAATTTAGCAGCACATGACCCTATAGATTGGCTGAATATAATCAGCATATGGAAAGAGTTAATAGTGTAAAAATATATACAAAATCAACATAATATTGGTAATAGAGTAGAAGATATGATTACGTATTTAGAAATATTTTTAGGAGAATCAGTTAAGGTTTTATGGGAATAATGGGTAGAAGCTTTTCCTATGTACTATGAGCACCTAAAAAGAGCTGGTAGTAACCCATATAATTTTACGAATATTATATTAAGCATTGTAATAGGTGAAGACCCTGAATTAGGATATACAGTTTTATAAAATAAAAGACTGAGAGAGTTAGAAAAACTATCACTAACAAACTGGAAAAGAATTAAAGAATTTTCTCAGCATTATTTATATAATGCCTCAACTGCTAAGCAGGGCTATAATAATGGCATTGTTGAAAAATATTTCCATAAGTTGCCAGATCCTTTAGGATCTATGATATACGAAGAATATAAAAAAGAAACAGATGGTAAAGAATATAATATCTCTCAGGCTATAACATTTGTATTCAAGCAACTAAAAAAGATATGCACGAATATTCAAGCTCAAAGGTCAATGAAGCAATCTGATTATAATTTTTGTAATAAAATAGTTTAAATACCATTAATATATGGAGAAGAGAGATCTAGGTATAAGAAATATTTTAAGAAATATAAAAAAGATAACTTAAGAACAAAGAAGCGCTATTTTCTGCAAAGATCAGACAATAGAGCTCCTTTCTTGCATAAGAGAAATATAAGAAGGTACAATTCAAGAAAGAATTATGATAGTACTTGTAGATGCTTTATTTGTAATTCACCAGATCACTTAAGTAAAACCTGTCCCAATAAAGATAAGAAGAGATATTCTAATAAGCAAGAAGAACAAGAAAAGGTTCTAATAATAGATAGTGTAAATGAAAATAATTTAGTATGTGATGATGATATAATGGATGATAAATCAATATATTCAATTATAAAAATAGATGAGATTGAATATGATGAAGAAAAAGAATCAAGTGATGAAGAATTAGATTTAATTGATGAGTTATCTGGATTAAAGATAGAAATGATGGATCAAATAATATTTAAGCATATAAAAGGAAAAGACAATACTTTACCTGATATATGTTCACATTCATCTATTGTTACACGAATGAATATAAGGTGCGTGTTCTGCATATATTATCAAGATCCAGGAGAAAGAGCAACATGCAGTCTATGCCAAAGACATGCATGTGTGTTATGTTTAGACCAAAGAGAAAAGAAAAATAAAATAATAGTGAATACAAAATATGAGAAAAATAAGATAGCAGAAAAACTAAAGTCAGGAAAAGTAGATTGCCAACATATAACTAATATTTCGCAAGAGTTCTTAGTTCCCAGATTAAGTTTTAAAACTACTCATATCTTGTCATACTTCCCACAAGAAATTATAGATTTAATATGGGAAAAATATGCTGAAAGGCACCACAAAACCTTTCAAGACATACAAAATTACTTCATGAGACTATATGAAGGGAAAGAAAGGCATTCAGGAATAACTGTTAATGCAAATACTTTTTCTTTAATATATATCGATGAAATACTTATTGTCAAGTCTCATCAAAGATTTATAATATTTATGGCTAACATAGACTTGAAATATTTTAGAAATATACAGAGAAATGCTGAAGATGATATAACCTTGTAGACCATTATTGATCATGGGCTAATCCATGATATATATGAAGAAATTCTTAAATCTGATCTTGGAAAGGCTATTAAAGAAGCATGCAAGAAGTTAGCCTGTATCCAAGGTAAATGTAAGATCAAATTCTGTTCTAATCCACCAAGATTTACTCAGCCAATAAGGCCAGCTAGTCATGATATATATATTACAAAAGGACAATAAATATTTCCCAATGTATGGAGAGTTAAGGAGAAATATGAAGAGTTATTTGCTAAAAAGATAAACCATGATAACTGGAGAGTATTCAGTGAAGCAAAAGAATTACAAGGAGATATTATGTTTAATTCAGAATATCATATGATGTACCAAAATAAGATAATAAAGGTGTTCTTACGAGAATACTACTATACTAGATATAGCATAATACAATGAGGAGTTGGAAGATTGATCAAGCCCAATTATGGTGAAGAATCTGATCTAAGAAAAGAATACAGAGATTTATTTTCTCTTCATGAAATATGCCAGCCTGATGATTCAGACATTGAAGAAGATATTGACTAAATAAGAAGAGTCAAGGCAGGCTGTGATCAATATCAAAGAATATATATTCCCTATGTTGATAAGGTGTTATCAACAATTTGGCCCGGGGAAGAATAATATACGCACATGCCAGATAATATCACTGAATTCAATACACATGCCAGAGTGCTGTAATTGATGTTTGTAACATTAATTATTCGGGCGTGAGTATTGTGCAGTTGAGAGTGAGGATGAAGGTTGTGGTCGTCGTGGTTCTGGTGATCGATCCTGAATGCAAGCGCTCGGCGTCTCCTTTTAAAGAGCTCAGAGAGCCTTCTGGAGCGTCCTTCGCGCTGATCTGGCTGTCCTTCGAGTTTATCATCTTCATAGCTAGATGGCGCACCGTCTTCAATTATCAGTTTCTACTGTTGCAGGATGGTGACCTGGCAACGTCGCATTGTCTTCTGAGGATAACGAACGCCTGCTTCAATTATCTTCTTGAACTGTTACATGACAACGACTTCGTCTTCGATAATTGATGCTTTCCTCTGATGGATATGGGACATTCAGAATATTTTATTCTATTCACTGTATATACCTTTTGCGCTGGCTGTTTTTACTCAAAAAATTTCAGGAGATATGGTATGGTCTTCCACGCCCGAATGATTAATGTTGCAAACATTAATCAAAACTCTGACACGTATGTATATTATTCTATATTATTCTAATAATACTACTACGGCAGGGACTATAGGGTATTCGTGACAAATATTCGAATTCAAAACTCAAATTTAAATTTCACGAGTTACTATTCAAATTCAGTAGTTACTATTCAAATTCACGGTACTATTCAAATTCGAAATATGAATAGTGCATGAGCAATTACTGGTGTTGCACACTTATTATAAAATATTCAAAGTATACTATTTAGGTACTATGCAGAATATTTAAATATTCAAAGGCAATAGTATTCACTACTATGCAAACGATATAAATATTCAAAGAGACGGTGAGCGATAGAGACGTGCGTGATTAATTAGCACGAGTGATTATTAAGTGAGCAATTAATTATGCGTAATGTGGATTATGTATGCAGAATTATATATTCTCAGGATTTTTACAAGGCTGGCGAGACCAAACTTTCAGCCGGTCGTGTGACTATGCTTGTGTCTATCCTATTCGGTACTCACCGTATGCATCACCTAGCTCGCTACAGAACCAGGCTAACCCGTTCTTCTCCCTCGCTATCCCCAGCCATGAACACACAGGACTCAGGCCCTATCGTCTCCCCAGGCAGTTCCGCCCGAAGGGAACACTTCTCTACGGACACAGGGTTCTCTAAAACGCCGCTACATGGGCTAACACGAGAACAACTCAATGCAAGGGTTTCTCCTCTAGGGTCCCTAGCATATGAACAAGCTTAAAGGACAACTGGGATTAAAATGGAAAAGCTTAATCCATTTTCACAAGTCAAGCTTACATACGGCTTTTCCTTTCGAGAAACCCCAAGCACTTAGCACAAACCTTGATTACCTTACAAGCACGGGAAGTCGGTGATCTTTCTTATTCTCTAATTTACAGAGGTGGTATTGTACAATGATGGTGGTGGACTAGTATTATTAGTGCTGATGGTGGACTAGCTCAGACGAGTTCTGAGGTAGTGGGCTTCATGGTGTATGAGAGTGGAGTCTTCATGGAGTGAGTGGTGTGCGGTTGAGAGTGAGATGAAGGTGGTGGTCGTCGTGGTTCCGGTGATCGATGCTCAATGCAAGCGCTCGGCGTCTCCTTTTAAAGAGCTCAGAGAGCCTTCTGGAGCGTCCTTCGCGCTTATCTGGCTGTCCTTCGAGTTTATCATCTTCACAGCTGGATGGCGCACCGTCTTCAATTATTGGCTTCTACTGTTCAGGATGGTGACCTGCCAACGTCGCATTGTCTTCTGAGGATAACGAACGCCTGCATCTTCAATTATCTTCTTGAACTGTTGCATGACAACGACTTCGTCTTCGATAATTGATGCTTTTCTCTGATGGATATGGGATATTCAGAATATTTTATTCTATTCACTGTATATACCTTTTGCGCTGGCTGTTTTCACTTGAAAAATTCAGGGGGTATGGATATGGTCTTCCACGCCCGAATAATTGATGTTACAAACATCAATTACATCACTCTGGCATGTGTATTGAATTCAGTGATATTATCTGGCATGTGCGTATATTATTTATATTATTCTTCCCCGGGCCGAATTGTTGATAACGCCTTATCAACATAGCGAATATATATTCTTTGATATTGATCACAGCCTGCCTTGACTCTTCTTATTTAGTCAATATCTTCTTCAATGTCTGAATTATCTGGCTGGCATATTTTATGAAGAGACAATAAATCTCTGTATTTTTTTTAGATCACATTCTTCACCATAATTAGGCTTGATCAATATTCTAATTTCTCGTTGTTCAATATAGGGAATATATTTCTCGATATTGATCTGGAGACTTATTTATTTAAATATTCATAATATTAGAATCTATCATTCTGATGGTTGCCCATGCCCACGGACATCCAACATGTTTTCATCTAGCATATGATTGATATCTTCATCAGATATATGTGCATTCATCTTGGAATCATATTTTTTATATATTTCTCGTACTCTTTCCTTATATTCTCTTCATAATCTTGATGTATGATTTGAAAATTCTCATTTATTTCATTTCTAACTTCTTGCAAGACCTGTTCTTTTATATTTTTCTTCAATTGAGGAATAATTAAGTCAAACTTTTCTTTTATTCTTTTATCAATGTTTTTACAATATCTTTATATGTGGGCTTTTTTGATGAGCTTGCTTCTTGCAAATTCATTCCTGGCACATTAATCTTCATATCTCTTGCCCTTTTATATTTTTGAATATAATCTTTTGCTTCTGGTTGAATAAAATAATTTATTCCCAAAAGACTTCGTGCATATGAAAGAGCTTGGTCAATATCTAGATATTTTTGAATGATGGCTTACCCTTTCCTTCTCTTTCCATTTCAATCTGTTGAGATATAATTGATTCATATGTTAAATAAACTCCAGGTATTGTTCCTCTGTATATAACATATATGAATTTCTTTTCTATATATTCAGACAGTTCTTTTGGCTGTATTTTTCTATTTATCATATTAAAATATTCGGCTAGGCTATTTAATATTGCTAACATATATCCTTTTTTTCCCTCTTATTGTTATATTGAAACCAAAAGTTATCTAGAATGCATTCTTGAACACTATCTAGAATAATATGGTCTTTGGGTTTGAATTTATATGTATTAGGAGGAAAAATTCTTAACTTATTCTCAGCTCCAAAATAGTAATTTTTATCCCCATTAGGGCTTGTTCCTTTCTTCATTCCTGCAAAACAGATGATCGTGAAAATATATCAGGTAAGGTATTATCTTTTCCTTTTATATGTTCAAATATAACTTTATAACCATTTCCAGTAATAATATCTTCAAATAAAACCCATCTTCTAGTTGAACTTTTCTTACTATTGATTTTATTACAATATCTACATATAGCTTCACAATCTGTTCTTAGTGTGAATTCTTTAAATCCTAAATATAATCTAAAAGCATTTATTGCATTGATAACGGCTAGAATTTCTCTATCAGTATTGTTTATTGCTTTTAACTTATGTTTACCCGAAGCATATCTACATATTTTTTCTTCTAACTTTAGAGAATATTTATGCGGTTTTTGTTTAAGTATTGCACCCCATCCTAATTCTGATGCATCTGTTTCTATAATAAAATAACTATCATCTAAAGGTAAATCTAAGGGTTTTAAATCTTTAACCTTTTCTTTTATGATTCTTACTAATTTTATATCTTCAGAATTAAAATGCTTTTGTTCATTCTTTCTTAACTTCGCATATAATGGACCAGCTACCTTTGCTAAATTTTCAATATAATTTCTAGCATAATTCACTATCCCTAGAAATTGTTGTAAAGTCTTCTTATCATTCATAACATCAGGAAATTGTAAAATTTTCTTTGCAATATGATCTTACAAATGAATTTTTCCATCTCCTATTTCATGGCCTAAGAAATTTATCGTTTCTTTGCATATTTTTATTTTTCTTTTAGAAATATTAACCCATGCTGCTCTACCTTTCTAAAAAATGTTTCTAAATGAGCTATAGGATTTTAAAAAGATTAAAAGATCATCAATATAAACTAGTATGAATTCTTGATTTTTATTAAAGATATTCTGCATCTTTCTTTGGAATAAAGCAGGGGCATTTTTCAAACCTAAAGGCATTACTCATTCGAAATGACCTTGAGGACATGTGAAAGCAGTCCATTCTATTGATTCTTCTGCCATTTTTACTTGCCAAAAACCAGCTTTTACATCAAATTTTGAGAAATATTTACATCCTTGTATCCTATTTATCCATTCTTGCTTATTTGGGATATTATATGCATCATCTATAGTATTATCATTTAGTCTTTTATAATTAATAACCATTCTTGATTTTCCTCTGGCTATTTCAGTATGATTTCTAACTATAAATGCTGCTGATCTGTGAGGACTCCGACTTTCTCTTATAGCTCCAAATTTTAGCAATTCTTCTATATGCATTTTAAATTCTTCTATATCTTTAGGTGTTGCTTCTATAGGACTTGTCTTAATTATATAGTCTTGATTTATTATATTGATTTTACATACTATGCCATTCTTTTCCCAATGCTTCATAGGTATTTCTCCAATTATTTGAATATCTTCTAGTCTTCGAACTATTTTATCTATGTCTTTTTTGGACTTTATGTCCCTATACCAATTTGGCGCTAGTGATTGTAAACTAATCTCTTCTATACTTGAATTTGCTACATGAAATTCTTCTATATTTTCGCCCAACTCTTCATTTCTATAATTATCAGACCCTTTAATTTTTAGATTAGACCTATCTAAATTAGAATTTATATTTCTTTGTATTTCTGTTATGTATGGAATATTATCTTGATGAGGAACAAAAGTAATTCCTTGCTCATGTATAATTGTTGTTTGTACTGAAAATTATAAAAATCTTAAACCTAGCAACATATCAACACTTATCATAGATAAATCTCTTATTGTAATTTCATCTATTATATATTTTGTATTATTTATTTGTATTTTTATATTATAAGCTAATTGATTATGTGGTCTTTGTGTTCTAAACATATCAGTAGATATTTCTACTTTATTTTGATCTATTGTATGAACTATTTCTGGGCATCTTGCAAAATATTTATCATGTATAATATTCTTTGTGCAACCAGTATCTATCAACGCTAATATTTTATAAGAGATATTTGGAGTTAAGTTTAATTCTACCAGTATTCTTATTCCTACTATATCTTTGAATGGTAACCTAACTATATATTTGCTACCAAAATTTATTATGGCGTCTTTTAATTGTGTAGTTTTATCATCTTTTCTATTTATTATAGTCTGCTCTTTTAACTCAGTATTAGTGATAATATTTCTATCATTCTTACATTCTTCATTAAGTTCTATTCTAGCTCTTAATTCTTCTAATTCGGCTTCCGAAGTATTTACTTTGTTTTCTAAATTTCTGACTCTACTTGTCAATATTTTATCTTCTTGTTCTAATTCTATCTCTTGTCTCCATTTCTGATTATTTATCTTTAAATATGAAACACATGCTTGTTTTAAACATTTAATACATGTGGCTCTATTTTCTTGACTAGGGTAGTATATGGAAAATATACATTTTATATTATAGTCACCTGTTCCTTTTATCCAATCATGTTCACAACCATCTTGATCTATAAATTCAATATTTGCTTCTATTAAACTTTTAATATTATTAGATATTATATCTAATCCTTCCATAGCATTATCTAAATTGCACAATTCTTCGTTATCTAATGTGTCTATAAAATCTTTATAACTTTGAGCATTATCTTCTTCTTCATCATCATAGCTTTCTAATAAAAGCTGTTGATTAATATCCCACTACTCAACTTCGTCTATATTATATTCAATATTATTGCTCTGCACAGCTTTTTCAGTATCATGATTCTCTTTGTCTTTATTCAACACAACTTCTTTCACAGTAGATGTTTTAAGATATTTATATTCTAGTGCTCTTTCCTCCTTGATTTTATTAAGACTATAAATCTTTCTCCTAAAATAGATTTCTTTCTCTCTTATAACATTCCATTCACTTATGCCAGTTCTAAAATATTCATCTGAAATTTTCTAATCTTTTACCCATAATGTTTTATTTCATTATCTATATCTTCCATTATCAAACTTTACTAATTTCAGTGAATCCCTTAAATTCAAATTTTATTAACCAGGCTTTGATACCACTACGGTAGGGACTCTCTGGTATTCGTGACAAATATTCGAATTCAAAACTCAAATTTAAATTTTATGAGTTACTATTCATGACACTATTCAAATTCAGCGGTTACTATTTAAATTCACGGTACTATTCAAATTCAGAATATGAATAGTGCATGAGCACTTACTCGTGTTGCATACTTATTAAAAAATATTCAAAGTACACTATTTAGGTACTATACAGGATATTTAAATATTCAAAGGAAATAGTATTCACTACTATGCAAACAATATAAATATTCAAAGAGACTGTGTGCACGAATATAAAATACGTGAGCGATAGCGACGTGTGTGATTAATTAGCACGAGTGATTATTAAGTGAGCAATTAATTATGCGTAATGCGGATTATGTATGTGGAATTATATATTCTCAGGATCTTTGCAAGGCTGGCGAGACTAAACTTTTAGCCGGTCGTGTGACTATGCTTGTGTCTGTCCTATATATATATATGACCAACATTATTTCATACAAGTGTGTGTATGAGAATCTTATTAGCTGGACACACAAAGATGAGCCTGCAAGCAGCATATTGTATGTAAACAATGCATGCAGGGTGGCACGGGCGGCGGATCCATCCCAGCGCCGCCGCCACCTCTCCTCTCCTTCTCACGCCACGCCTCCGCTGGAGTGGGCCGCCGGCAAGGCTGTGAGGCTTGCCAGGATGGCAGTGGTGGGGCATCTCCGATGGTGACAGGGGCGGGGTGGCGTGGCCCTCCTTGGCGAACGTCGACGACGGGCCGGAGGGCCAGATCGGGCGACGACGAGGCCATGGCTGGCCTCGGTTCATGCGCGGCTCGGAGGCAGCCGGCGGCGGGAGATCTCGTCCCAGGCTGGTCACCCTTAGCGACGGTAACTCTGGAGTGACGGCGGCGGGCCGATCCCGGCGAGGTCGACGTCGTCTTATGGCTGGCCGGCCTGCTTCCCATCGGCAGCTTCTGGTTCAATGGCGGACGGGGGGGAGGGGTGTTGAGAACCCTGCCTTTTGGGGCCAACGGCGATGGCGTACCCGCGTCATCACCTCCATGGAGGCGTCGTCATGTCGTCCATCTTCGTTTGCCGAGACAGCTGCTGGGGTGGCTGTGTCGCCGTCTGAGATTGGTGTGGTGAGGCATTGGCGTGCGGTGGGATTTCGGTGGCCTTAGTTGCAGCAGCGGTGGCAGCCGGCCCAGGCGAGCACGACAATGGCCAGTTCAAGACGGAGGTGCCAATCGAGGCATAACAGCTTGGCTACTGGTGAGCAATGGCTATTCTACCATGTTCGTGGGGATCTCTCCGGGTGAAAACCCATCTCTGGCGAAGCGATGATGGCGTCCATGGATGTCAGTTTTCTTGGTGGAGACATCGCTGTTGGAAGACCTCATGAATGGTCGCTCCATTGCAGTTGCACCAGAGGCTTTGTGCTGTTGGAAGACCTCATGAATTGTTGCTCCATTGTAGTTGGACCACGTCATCACACTAACTTCCAACCTCATAATGCGACCAATTTCAACAAGAATGAAAGTAAGAACAAGTCATCTGGGTCATCTTCCACTAACTACCCACATCATCTCTCATGAAAAGCCATATCATCCCACTAACTTTGATTCCAACCTCTTAATGCAAATGATCTTGACAAGAACGGAGGTAAGAACAAGCCATCCACATCATCCTCCACTAACTATCCACATCATCTCTCACTAACAACCATATCATCCCATTAACCACCAACCTCTTGGTACAACAAATTTTGACAAAGAATGAAGGTAAGAACAAGCCACCCACGTCATCTCTCAGTACTATATATTTACATCATCTCTCACTGATAGCCATATCATCTCACTAACTTTTAATTAATATAACTGATTTTGACAAGAATAGATATAAGAACAGCAGTTCTATATTTCTATATTTTTAAAATAGTATCGCATTAATGTGTGGGACATCTTTGTATATATAATAGACCAGGACCACCACTCTCAGCAGGCGGGATGGCCATTGTCCAGGGCCGCCTTGGCAGCTATAAATACATTCCAAGCTGATGCACAAAACCAAGCAACCTGCCTAGGCAGCGCAAAGCAGCCGAGGGAGGTAATATAACTCAACTCCTAGTGTAGCTAAGGTTGGATGAAAAACTCGAAGCACGGAGCTAGCTTGCGAGCCGTTCACAAGCTAAACAAGCCATAAGTCTAGTTAAAAGAGCATCGTGACTTATATTAGTTTTTTATTACATAATAACTTCCAATTTATAATTGGTTAATGACAGGCTACATCTTATAAACTTAAGATTATTATGTCTTTATCGTTTTGTTTTTAATGAAAGTATCGTGTAATACTATATTATATTATTATACTTTATATATATTAGAAAATATTATTTTTTAATTTAAGGCTTTATATGCGTTACTTTTGTACTATTACTATTCTCAGGCTTTAAAAAAGTACAAATATTATATTTTGTGTACTTTTTTCACTTGGCTCGTGAGCTTAACGAGCCAGCTCGAGCTTTTAACGAGCCGAGCCGAGCTTGCTTTCTAGCTTGTTTAGATAATGAGCCGAGCCAATCTAGCTCGTTATCTTAATGAGCCAGAACGAGCTGAGCCGAGTCGAGCCAAGCTGGCTCGTTATCCAGCCTTAAGTATAGCCATGGCATCCTCTGGAAATGAAAGCATCGCCAAGAGGTGGCGCGAGCTCCACGGCGAGAACTTGTGGAAGGGCCTGCTGGACCTGCTGGACCTTGACCTCCGCAAGACCATCATCTCCTACGGCGAGCTCGCCGAGGCCACCTACCACGGGTTCAACACGGAGCGTCGCTCCCCGCACGCCGGTGCCTGCATATACAGCTACTCCGACCTGCTGGCTAGCTTGGGCGCCGCGGCGGCGGGGCACTACGTGGTCACCAGGTTCATCTACGCCACGTCGGGGCAGCCCCTGCCCGACGCCTTCCTCGTGCGCCCGCTGGCGGCGCTCAAGGACGTGTGGTCCAGGGAGTCCAACTTCATGGGGTACGTGGTCGTGGCCACCGACAAGGGCACTGCCGCGCCTGGGGCGGCGCGATGTCGTCGTAGCGTGGCGCGGCACCGTGCAGAGCCTGAAGTGGATCAACGACCTCAGCTTCAAGCCCGTGCCCGCCGCGCCGGTGTTGGGATCCAAGGCCGCCGTCAACCCCTTGGCGATGGTGCACATGGGCTTGCTGTCGCTGTACACGTCCAGCCACACCGGCTCCAAGTTCAACAAGACGAGCGCCAGGGACTCGGTATTCGAGGAGGCGAGGAGGGCTGGCGAAGCTCTACAAGGACGAGGAGATGAGCATTACCATCACTGGACACAGCCTCGGCGCCGCCACCTCCATCCTCAACGCCGTGGACATCGTCAGCAACGGCGTGAACGACGTGCCCGCCGCCGGTGGCCGCTCGTGCCCGGTGACGGCCATCGTGTTCGCGTGCCCGCACGTCGGCGACCGCTTCTTCAGGGCGGCGTTCCAGTCCTTCCGGGACCTCAATGCTCTCCACGTGAAGAACGCCGGCGACGTCGTGCCATGTACCCGCCGCTGGTGTACGTGGAGGCGATCGTGCTGGGAGTCGTTATGAATACCAAGGGTCTTGTTCAAACGTGTCGGTTGATCTGTTCCCTAGGTACAAACACGTTTCAGTTATATTTTTTTATCATTTCAGTGCAATGTTTTAGTTTCTTGCAATAGTAGTAGTTTTTGTTGCCTTTTTCTTCTTCTTCTTCTTTTAAAAAAGGAAAGAGAACTTTGCCGTGCCTAGAGTGCATGCATGCATGAAGTCCAAAAGAGCAGCCGAGTCATGTGAGAGAGGACAGAGGTCACCTGGTTTCCCGTGTGGTTTTTGACATGTTTGCATTGCTGCCGTCGCCCGGGCATTTTTACCACAGCTATCCAGAATGTACGACACTAGAAGCACCTGCCATATGCATTCATAAGTAGAAAGATCAAAAGGTTGCATGTTAAGCTTGCTTAGCTTACGACTAATTCTGATCAAGTAGTCTAACTCTACGTATCTATATATTGCATTGTTAACAAGAAGCTTGCTTGTGGATTGGGAGACGTACGGTCCTTTTTTTTCCAGAGCAAAGCAAAACATGTCATCCTACAATCCATTCATCTCGACCGATCGCAATATGATCTGCCTGCCTCCATTAATCCAAAATGACCGCCTTGGAAACCTTCGAATACGTAGTGTTGGGTCATGCCCTCTTAGTCTATCTCATATGATCCATGGCCATACAAGTTAGAACAACTCACATCTAGCAATGATATAGAGTGTGATTTCTTTATGTAATGGATTTCGCTGGACTACACGGGCAAGTTTGCTCGTAATATATAATTAACGAACTAGAAATGTTGCCACTCTTACATAAGGCTAGATGTCTCCTTTGGAACAAAAGAATTTTTTTCTGTCCAATTAATTACAGGAAAGCATAGATATAAAGATACATAAAAACTTTATACTAAAACATACCTGTGTAGAGTCTAACAAAATTAGATTTTATTATTTTATGATTTTTCTACGATTTACTATAATTTTTTAAAAGATTCAGCCAAATTAAATTAAACAAAAAAGAATATGATAAAATCGCCTTTAAAACCAATTGTAATAGGGCCAGAAAGGTAATAATAATAAAAATTTTTAAAAGTTAAGGGAGGTGTTTTGTTAAGGGAGGTGTTTTGTCTGATTTTGGAGTTGACGGAGGAATAGCAGCACATAGCTGATTTTGGGCCGTTATTTAGGCTGGGCCCTAGGCGGAAGCGAGTAGCGCACCAGCCTGGCCCAGTTGAGAAAATTCCCTTGCAGGCCTGCCTCTGCCGGGCCTGGCTCATCTCACACCCAAGCGGTGCAGCCTGGGTTTCTCTGCCCTGCCCTTTCCCTTATCCCTATCCCTATTAATTAATAAATCAACACCCACGCGCGCCGCCAGACCCTCTGATCCATCCTCCCTCACCAGCCGCCCCCGCCTCCGGCCCCCTCCCCCGCGACAACGCGGGCCGTCCCGTGGCCGCCCAGTCCTCGTATCCTACGCCGCTGTTGTTGCGCTGGTGGCCCCCTACAACAACGGGATCCCTCAGCCTCTGCAAAAACGGAGTTGACTGCCTTTGAATTCCCGAGTCGATCCGAGGCGTCATCACGTCATGGGGATGCTGAAGCTGAATCAGCTTATGTCCATGAAACAGCGGAATCGTCGACGGCAGATCCAAACCCGTAGTAAGTAGCAGCATCACGTCCGTCCATATCATATTTTTCTTGCATTAATTGGATATATTATAAGAATTAAATCCAATAGGTTCGATCTGAGCAGCCTACCCATTGTTTATTTAAGCATATAGCCTTAGGGCTTCTTTTGTATACATACATACATGCATTAGCTGAGTGAAACCAGCTAACACCTAATTTTTAGTTTGGTGATTGGTAAGAGACTATTAGCTGGGATCCGGGTTAATTTAAATTTTAGTTGTGTGGGGATCCAAACAGAGCCTTTACTCTTGAGGCTTTGTTTGGATGTAGTTGTATTTGCATCAATCCACATGTGTTGGGATAGATTGGGGTGTAATTTAGTTCAATTCCACTCCAATAGACCCCAACACAGTGGATTGATACAAATACGACTACATCCAAACAAAGCCTAAAAAAATTTTGTGTGTTTTGGGGAGTTTGTACTCTTTTCTAAAGAAAAGGAAAAAAATCTAGTTAGTTAACATTTTTAGTGTTATATGTAGAAACAATTTAGGGTCTCTAACTTTTAGACGTTCTGATTCTTGCTCCGAAGATTAATTAGATTAACTGATTTTCACACACAAGATTAATTTTAATATGAACAAAATTAGATTTTTGTGTGCATTCTTTCATGACCATGAACTGTGTGTCGCAGATGGATCTACTGCTTCATGTCAAAAAAGAAAGGGTTCACCCAGTCAACATGATGAACATTCTCTGCAAGGCCAAATAAAGGGATACTCAGGCTCATATCTCCCTGAGGTACATCATTGATGTTGAAAGATTTACATTGCTCAGTATGACTGCTCAAGGTTTTAAATAGTTGACTTAGACATTTAGTGGTGGTCTCATCCAGTAGGAGCTCTAAAAACCTATAGCAGGATATAGTAGAGCTATGTCATTATGCAGTTTTGTCAACATGAAAATCTTTTATGAATTATGCACAAAAACGAAGGGCGGCCCTGGTGCAAGCGGTAGAGCTTTACCGCCTGTGACCAAGAGGTCCAGGGTTCAAGCCCCAGCCTCTGCACATTTGTGCAGGGATGGCTGCTGGCTATTTTCTCTTCCCCAGAGCCCGCAGTGCGGGAGCCTACGGCACTGGGTACGCCCAATTATGCACAAAAACATGGAACTAATGAAATTTCATGGACACAAATGTCATAATCATTACATCAACCATAGTCACAGTTATAATCATCAATTTATTCATTCGACAATAAACAATTAAGCATCCCTTCAAGGGTTCATTACATAGTTTATATATTGAAGTAAAGAACACAATTAAGAAACATAGATTGCACTAATCCAGAACAAAGAATGAATATTTTCTTGGTGGCCTTAATGTAGCAGCCGCTGCAAGAAACCATGGGTCGCAACGTGTGATGTTGGTTATGTTAAGTGGAGGCCAACTAGTGCTTGAAACCGCCGGCCACGGCCGTCTCTAGTAAGCTTTCATAGGTGCTGCAACTGTTTTTAGACATGAATGGTGGCGTGGTTAGGGATCGATTAGGACTAAGACTTTGAGTTACTGGCATCGTTTGTAGTTTTTGGGGCCTCCATTGTGAAGGGAATGAAGTAGCCTAGACCCACAGACAAGTGCTTAAAAAGTTGTGGCTAACCCAAATAGCGATTTTTGTTGGCAATATCATATTGTTAGTAATAGTGAAAAATTGACAGTATAGTAGTGTTAGGTCTTTGAGAACTCTTTAAGCTAGTTGAGCTATAGTGGGCTTTAGAACCATGATTGCTTGATCTGCACAAATTGGTTGACCCATGGTAGCAATTTGAAGTTTTTGAACTTATCTTCTAATCCTACTATTTTGTGGAGTTCTACTCTTCTAAAGAACAAAAAATGTCTTGCTCTAGATCCCCATGTATCTTGGCATTCCCTTCATTTTGGTTGACACAAAATATGCAGAATCTGCCTGAGACATGCAAATAACAGATTTCATATTTATCTGCACTGAACCATATATTGGCATCTTGTAAATCCACATCCACCTATACACTCTTTATATTGTGCTCAATAAACTTTTCACAATTAAATTCCAACTCTCACATCTCTGTAATTCAGTTTACTTTGTGCAATCAGGTGGCTCTGTACAGTTCTATTGTTTTCCTTTATATAGTGCTCAATAAAATTTTCACAATTACATTCCAACTTTCACATCTCTGTAATTTAGTTTACTTTGTGCAATCAAGTGACTCTGTGCAGTTCTATTGTTTTCCTTATAGAAATAATGTTATTGTGTTTGCCTTTACAATTCCACCGTTGATTTTTCTCCCACACATGTGCATGCAGGATATTTTGTGTCATATACATTCCTTAATGCCAATTCGAGATGCTGCCCGAGCTGCCTGTGTCTCACACCTTTTTGCGTTCCTGGAGAAGCCGCCCTAACCTCAATTTCAGTAGGGAAACATTGGGCTTAATAAATGATAATACGTGCAGAAATGAGGAAACACAAAGGGACATCGCCCGCATAGTTGATCACATTCTGAAAAACCACTCAGGCATTGGAGTGAAGTCAGTTAGGTTTCAAGATGATCCGTATTACAATATTCAAAACTTATATCATCTTGATCTGAAAGATGATTCATTTCACGATTATCAAGACTTCTGTCATCTTGATCTCGGCTTCGGAATACTATTAAACCAGGAATTGAAGAACTGAACATTTCTCTGTATGGAAAGAATACACTGTACAACTTTCCATGCTCACTTTTATCTGATGAAATTGGAGAGTCACTCCGTAATCTTCAACTTGTCGGCTGTTACTTTAATCCCACAATCGAACTTGGTTCCTTGAGAAACTTGAAAAGAATACAGCTGTGTAACGTACCTATTACCGAGAGTGAGCTTGAGTGTCTTCTTTCTAATTCTTTCTCTTTGGAGCAGTTGGTACTCAGGGATTGCAGTGGGATTATTTGCTTGAAAATACCTTGCCTGCAGCGGCTTAGCTACCTTGAGGTGAACGCTTGCCTTCGGCTGAAAGTTTTAGAGAGCAAAGCTCCAAATCTATCTAGCGCTCGCATTGCAGGAGACCTCCATGTACAACTTTCACTTTTGGAAACATCGCGCCTTATAAAATATGTCAGATCATGTCCTGGTGCTGCCTTTTATGCTCGTACTGAGCTTCCATCCAGCATGCCAAATCTTGAGACTCTTATCTTATTTTCAGAAACTGAGGTATGTACTTTCTGTGAGCAATATGCTTAGAATGATTTTACAGTAGGCATACAGTGGAATATAATTACTTCTTTTTCCCTTTTTTGCAGACGGTTAATACGCCAGTGATGCCTAGCAAATTCCTCCACCTCAAGTCCTTGACTATTACTCTTCATGGACGACAGACCTATGATTGTTTTTCTCTGTTATCCTTTTTTGATGCTTGTCCTTTCCTGGAGATTTTTTTCCTGAATGTAAGCCATTGTCCGTCCTGCAAAACCTTGGTAATTGACAGAACCGTTAATTCAAGTTTGCTTTTTCATCTTTAGGTATCGTCGGTACATGTGGAGCGTGTCTCAGTTTTTGAAGATCCCTCGGATCTGAGGAAGATGCCAGAGATCCATAATGACAAGCTCAAGTGTGTTCGAATCATCAATTTCTCATCTGCAAAGAGCTTGATTGAGCTGACCTGTCATATTCTCGAGTCTGCAAGGTCACTCGAGTGCCTCACATTGGACAGCACTCATGGTGCACCTAGATGCTCTGTCATTAAGCGTGGCAGATGCTGGCCAATGACGAGGGATGCACTTATGGAAGCTCATAGAGCACTATCGGCTGTCCAAACATACGTCAAGCCAAAAGTTCCTTCAACAGTCGAGTTAAATGTTTTTGAGCCCTGCAGCCAGTGCCATGCTGTTGCACTTTAGGTGATCAAGTGACCACAATTATGACTTCAAACGATCAGTGTTTTTTTTTTGTTGTTTTTTTTTATGGTGTCTTAGGTTGGGTCTCGGTTGGAGTTTCACGTCATAGTTTTCAAGACTGTTGTCACAACTTCTCAGATGAATGAAACTCTCTCAATGCACAAGTTTGTTTCACCGTTTTAGAGGTTAATTGTAGCATTTAATTCTTGAATGGTATCATGATCAAATGTGCATGATCATGTGCAATATATACTATGTAGTCATTTTATTTTATTCTTGCATTCAGATAGGAAGTACAAGCTGCTGGCGTGTGGCGACTCATCCCTTGCCCACTCCACTATGGTGTCGGCATCTGTTGGCGCAAAAACATGCCTAGCGAGCCAGGAGGATGAGTCTGAGATCCGCCTAGCTTCAGTACAGGGACAAATGTGGTTGTATTTATACGTGTAACATTTGTAGGGATGCAGCATTTGTAGGGGTGGTTGGATGCCCTTACAGATTGTCAGAACAGGGACAGCTGGTGATAATCAAGCCTACAAATGAAAACATTAGGGGCAGTGGGGTGGCTGGTAATTGAGCCACCCTTAAAATCGATCCATTGCTATAGATCAATTTTGTAGCAGTGCTCCAAAGTCCAAAGACATGTCCCAATAGGCATACTAGGGCAGGGGCACGTCTCTCAGCATCAACTCCGTTCATCGTCTCGGCCTTGGACGCCGGCGTGGTACGTACTTCTTGGTTGAGTTGCTAGCTTGCTGCCTTGTTCTGGGCCAGTGAATCGATATGACATTCAAGCAACAAGATCTTCGACGATCCGGCGAGGCCAGTTTTCTTGCCTTACAGGAACGAACTAAGAACTAAGACATTCCCAACTCAACTCGTAACTAAAAAAAAAGCCCGCCTACATATGCTCTCGCATGGGTTACAAATTTAGGAGTAAATATTTGAATTAATATTTACTTTTAAGTATTATGATGATGTAGGTAATCAATCATTTATAACCCTATACCATGTCACTTAAGATTAGTTATTGAGTTTGGTGTAAGATTATGATAGAAAAGACGTAGACACCTATAGTATATAGTCGCTTTGACTTTCTTGATTCATATACTTTGCCACATATTCAAACATAATATTATATCTAAATGTATAGCAAAATAAATATACCAAAAAAAATCAATGTGAATATAATTGAAATGGAAGGAGTAATATAATAATATCCTCACTTCTCAAGATTTTGGTTTTTTAGCAACAAAAATTTATGTAATAATAGTTATATTATCAATATATAGTTAAGATATAAAAATATATATCTTAAGTGCGTGTGACAGAGAGATTTGCATATTTACATAATATGTATGTTTACTTTAATGAATTTTATTGTAATAATTTTTATAAAATAAGCAATGGAGGAACATATTGTTCTTTCGTTTCTTTTGATAAGCTAATAAAATAATTGTAAGGTATAGATAATTTAGATATAAATCCAAATATGTTACCTTTTATTATCTTTCATAATTAGTAAAACATATTAAATAGGTAGTAAAACCCACATAAGCGGCCTTATTAATAATATCGTTCTATTATTATTATTATTATTATTATTATTATTACTACATAGAAATAGATTTTTATCTCTGTGTGGTTGATGAAAATTGGTGCTATTGATTTTTTATATATATTTTCTGTAGCAATTTATTAATAAATATACTAACCAACTAAGGGTGACAGATAGGCAATCTAATATTTTATTTTATACTCTGTATTAACCAACTATGAAAGGAATAGTAATTTTGTTCAAGATTTTTTTATAAAGACAAAGTTTTTGTTTTTATTTTTAAAATTTTTTGTATAATGGTATAGGTGGGTAATTTTCTTACAAAATAAACAAATCCATTGGTTATGAATGCTTAAAATTTTGATTTAATGCCCAAATGTTTATGATTAATATGAGATTTTCTAGTGTTCTTTTGTGACATCTAGTGAGGATGATATTAACAAACCATGAGCATGTATTGATATATTAACAAAGTGATCTTCATTGGTTGGTCAATCTAATATTTTATATTAACTTATCTATGAACAATCTTATGTAAGGCAGATTGATTTTTTTAATATCTATAGACCAACCGTTTACGCTTTTTATTACAACAAAAATAAGTTTATTAATATAATTATAAACATGATGGCTACAAATATTTATATTAATTAAAATATATTAACTAAGTTAACATGATAGATAGGTCAATCTAATATTTTATATTAACCAATTATGAGGCAAACGTCATAATTTTTCTTTTCTTTTAAGAAATTGATTTTATTTAGTATAATGGCAGAGATGGGTAATTTAAGGGTTACTTTAAATATTTTGCATAATGGCAAAGATGGGTAATCTTTTTATAAATCTAATAGCTATTATCACAGATGATGGTTAGAGTCCATAAAATTAAAGGCTAGATGTTTATGATTATTGTGAGAATTTCTTTAATTTATCTTAATATTGGAGCCTCTAATAATTAGCAGTAGTAAGACAACTTCTACTTTTACAGCTCAACTCCAATTTCGCATCATCCCCCAGTTTCAAGGAAAGCTATTTTCCAGCACAGATTCTCAAACTCAGGCTACCAGCGACTTGCATATCTACTTGATTTTAGAAATAAACATGTATAGGCGGCGAACAAATGAACATCCGGATGAACAGATCAAACCTTCCCAAGGAGCTCGGGGCGGCCCCCCGAAGTAGCGCACCCAGATCGCGCGGAGGCGGTACCGAAACATTTGCCGTCGACGTACTCAAGTGCCGTTACGAGGTCGTCTACGGCGCGACTCGCCGACAGACGGCAACCTAGCTGATGCGCGATACGCTGACGCCATCGTCGAGCCCAACCTCTGTCCTTTGGTCGTCCCGCGCCCGCGAGTTCACGGCGATGGTGACCCGCAGCGGCATCATGGTCGCTGGTCTATAATCTGACTCGGGCATGCACCGCCTTCTCCCTACGCGCTCCGGTCGTCGTTCCTCGACACGTGCTACGCGCTCGTTTTCGCCGGCGGCGCCACCGTGACCCTCGACCACGGCGGCGTTCCACATACGTGACGTCTATTGGCATTCTCGGGAGCATGCAGCAGTCGCCGACGCGGCGTTCTGACCCCTCTAATATTGACCATGATTCGTAAATTAAATCTATTTTTGTCCATTCTGTCATCCGGGTGTTTAATGTCACTAAGACACTTTGTGAGGGCTGATTAAGGTGTTTATTTTTTCTTCTGATACCCCTAATAAAAACATCGTACTCTGATCAAAGACTAGTGTTTCATCCCCTTGGACAACTAAATATGATAAAACCATGAGATTAAAAATATCAACAACAAACAAAAAAAATACAACATATAACGGATCATGTACTCTCTCCGTCACAAATTGGAGATAATTTTGGCTTTTTTAGGTTCATAGTTATAGCTATATATATAAATATATACTAGTATGTTGCGCACGCAGTGGCCAAGTGGATGGTCGATGTCGCTGTGAAACATACATGCTGAATAAATTGGTTGTAAGCGGATTAAATAAACCAGGGTGGATAACAATTACATAAATTTAGTAACTTGTCACATCATGAACAGGGTGTCAGTCCGGATATAGCATAACATTGGATAGTCATAATGATTTTGGACAATGGGTTTCGTGATTAGTAGTAGAACTGCCTAGAAATTATACAGATTTTGTACAAGCAATTCCTTCTGGACTAACTGGCCAATTGAATCTCATTCAGATCTAGCATAAAAGATCTGGGGCGACAGATTGTGTTGGGATACCACGCATTGCAGCAGTGTCTATGCCGTATATATGAATAAGGCATGCAACATACAAGAGATCTAGACTCTCTATACAGCATAAGTTTTCTGATGAAGTCTTTATATAGCCGTGTCCAAGCAAGTTTTATTGCATTCTGCATAGCACCAATCCAAAAGAAACTTGATCTGTAAATACACGGAATATATGCAAGAAAAGTGGGTAGGAAGCTAGACGGTACATAATGCCAGTTAGTACCAATCTGCATAGAATTAGAAAATAACTGACCAGTCCCCCCACGCAATGCAAGAAAAGTGGGTAGGAAGCTAGACGGTACATAATGCCAGTTAGTACCAATCTGCATAGAAATAGAAAATAACTGACCAGTCCCCCCACGCAATGCTCGTGGGAACCATAGAAAATAGGATAATTTGTGTTATATATATTATGTTTGAAGTGATGCCTATGTGATGGAAGGTACTAAACATGAGAAATAATTCAGCACGCACAGTTCCTGCTGCCATGCTTTTATTTATATAAAAGAGAAGCAAAGAACAAAGACATGAGAGTTGTTGAACACCTGAATTAGAAAGTAAAACATACTGAGGTCATTCGGTAGCTTACATAGTTTGGAACCTGAAGCAACGAACATGTATACCATTCCAAGTATATTGAACTGCAGCAACCAAAACTGAATTCATAGTAATATTTGGCTGGTAGCGTCATGGCCAAAATTATGAAGGCTGTTAAGGCTATATAAGAAAGAGCATGAGGTAATGCTAAAATTAAACTACAAAAAGAGCAACAGTACAGCCATCAGCAATTTGTGAGAACATGATATACATGATACTCAGATCATCAGAATTAAGCCATGTATTATTTGAACAAGACCTACAAATGTCTTAATTGGAGCTGAAGAATATTATCGTCTCCTCGGTGTCCTGGTCATCACAAATTCCATAAATAGAATGTTGTGTGCTTCCCTAGCTGCACAGCAAGGAAATCTGTAGGTAGTCATGTATATTAGAAATAGTGGAACTGTAAGAGATAATGCATTGTGACAAATCATCAGAACTAAGCCATGTATTGTTTTTACATGACCTAAAAATATGTCTTAATTGGAGCTAAAGAATATTACTGCCTCCTCGGTGTTCTGGTCATCACAAATTCCATAAGTAAAAAGTTGTGTGCTTGCCTACCTGCACATTCAGGGAATCTGTAGCTGGCCATGTACATTAGAAATAGTGGAACTCTAAGAGATATTCTGAAGCAGCATCTTAGGAATACAACATAATCAGCAGTTTGCACATGGTACATTGGATCTATTAAAGTCTTGTTGCAACCAGATCTGAGAGCTTTACAAAGCATGATGCAAAATAAAGCACCTGAAAGAAATTAGTGTAAAAGAAATTCAGTAATTCCTAGTGGGCCTTATAGAAGAGCTGTACATATGTATGTTGCAAGCATCAGATGAAGAATAAAAATATTTACAAAGAATAGCATACGGAGAAAGTATGCATGGGCCAATGTTAGGAAATCAGGACCAAGTTGTGCATTCACATTGAAACAAGGAACACATATACAGCTATCCCATATTGGTCGTGGATTTACTGCGTTGAACACTTCATGTGGACCAATGAAAAAATGCATAGATTAGTAGAGAGCGTACATTTTTTTGTTGGAAAAAAGAATCATGGCCTGCATTTAGCATTAAAAGGAGTACAAAAGAAGAAAATAAAACAAAGATAATGTGTGGGAAACATCTCAAGTATCGTGGTAGTACCATGCTGCAGGCCTTGTCAGCACCATGGCCAAGACCATAAGGCTCTCGAGTTTGGAGTAAGGCAATTAAGGTACAGTCTAATTCATATGTTGTCAGAACATTTATTTGACCTACAGTAATTAGTACAACTTTGAACATCTTCTTTGTTCTTGAAGATCGGTATTAATATACTTGTCTATTCTTCAGGTATCTTGTTTGACCGGAAAATAAGGTTAAAAAGTTTAGTTAACCATACTATCGCTCTGGCACCGAGGCATCTCCACATCTCAATGGGGATACCATCAGGGCTCATCGCTTTATCTTCCTTTATCCTCTTCAAAGCCTCTCCGATCTCTGCCTCCTGAAATCTCCTCACGAAACGTCTGTTGGTATCGTCAAATGAGTCATCCAACTCCAAGGTAGGACCCTCATTCTCCCCATTAAACAACTTGTCAAAGTACTCTCTCCACCTGTCCTTGATCTCCTCATCCCTCACCAAAAGTTGATCCGTCACATCCTTGATGCATTTGATTTGGTTGATGTCCCTCATCTTCCTCTTGCGGATCCTAGCCATCCTATAAATGTCCTTCTCCTCTTCCTTCGTGCCTAGTCACTGATAAAAGTCATCATACGCCTGACCTTTTGCTACACTCACTGCTCGTTTTGCAGCCCTCTTCGCTATTTTATAGCCCTCAATGTTGGCTGCATTCTTGTCATGATGGAGGCGCTTGAACCACTCCTTCTCCCTAATAGCCCTTTGCACCTCGTCATTCCACCACCAGGTGTCTTTCGCTTCCTGTTTGCCTCCCCTACTCACTCCAAACACATCCGAAGCCACCTTCTGAACACATGTTGCCATCTTTAGCCACATGTCATCTGCATCTTCTCCTTCTTCCCATGGCCTCTCATCTAGCATCCTCTCCTTAAATGTTTGCGCTGCTTCCCCCTAAGCTTCCACCATTTTATTCTCGCAATCTTGGCCCGATTGTCCCGATGGACACGTACCCGAAAGCAAAAATCCGGCACCATAAGCTTGTGTTGAGGGAAAACACACTCCCCAGGTAACACCTTACAATCTAAGCAAGCACGTCTATCCCCCCTCCTTGCAAGGATAAAGTCGATCTGATTCAGGTGTTGTCTGCTACGAAAGGTCACTAGATGGGATTCCCTCTTCTTAAAGACGGTGTTCGCTATCAATAAATCATAGGCCAATGCGAAGTTCAAAATATCCTCCCCCTCTTGATTTTTACTACCATACCCGAAACCCCCATGCACCCGCTCGAAACCTACATTAGTTGTACCCACATGGCTGTTGAGATCTCCTCCTATGAAGAGTTTCTCGCTGATAGGCACAATACTAACCATGCTATTGAAATCTTCCCAAAACTTCCTCTTGGTGCTCTCGCAAAGACCTACCTGTGGGGCATAGGCACTGATCACATTCAGAGCCAAATCTCCAACTACCAACCGGACTAGGATAATCCGGTCGCCTTGCCTCCGCACCTCAACTACTCCATCCTTAAAGCTCCTATCGATCAAGATGCCTACACCATTCCTACCCGATGTTGTCCCCGTGTACCAAAGTTTGTAGCCAGTATCCTCCACCTTCTTCGCCTTCTGGCCCTTCCATTTAGTCTCCTGAACACATAGAATATTTACACGCCTCCTAATTGCTGTATCGACTAGCTCTCTTAACTTACCCATTAGGGACCCTACATTCCAGCTACCTAGACGAATCCTAGTTGGCTCGGCTAGCTTCCTTACCCTTCGCACCCGTCGAGGGAAGTACGAAGACACTTGCTCATTTTTCACTACACCCGGGTGCAGATGTAGCGCGTCACAAAGGTTGCGATGACCCGACCCTTGCTCATTTATCATCGTGCCCGGATCACGATACGACGCGCCACTAAGTGGATGACGACCCGGCCCTTGCACATTTGACACTACACCCGGGTTCCGATGTAGCGCGTCGCTAAGAGGGTTATGCCCCAACGAATTTCTTATGGGTTTCATATCCATGAGAGTGGCTGGTTTTGAAATGTTGGCTAGCCGCACCTAACACACCCTCCTCCTTTATCCTGGCTTGGGACCGGCTATGTTGAAATGACTCAAGAAAGTCTTCCAATCAACATAGGCGAAGTTCAGCGCTGATGCATTGGCACAAATCAAAATATGTCAAAAAAATGCTAAGACAAATTGAAATGTATACATAAGATGTAAATGATACTGAACGTTGGATACATTGGCTACTAGCCTTTTACCAATGTGTACTAGATACACAGCAAGGGATGAAAAGGCCCTCTTCTGTGAAAGTACATTCTCAGATTCTCTTGCCAAACTGCCTTAGTAAATGAATCTGTCCAATGAGGAGTATGACAGCTTTCATTCTCATTCTCAGCAAGGAAGACAAAAAAACTGATGGCCTAAAATGATGGAAGTACTAATAAAGAGATAAAGAAATGCAAGCCGAGACACATATTACAACTGGAAAATGCAGTCATAATCAATAAGACACAACATGAGCATAATAAACTGACTAAATCAAGTGATTCCTATTCTGCAACTCATACTGCACCCAGAAATGAAACAGGGGAACACCAGATTCCTAACTTCTCCCGCAATAAAAAGGATTGGACCAAAAACAAATGGATTGTAAAAAAACATAAAAAAGGGGAAAAAGAAACAAGCTGATGAATATACTCGCCTATGGGCTTCATACTAGGATGTCCTAACTGCCGAGAAAGTATTTCCATGACCCAGCAATGTGCATGATCAAACACTGTGCAACTAAAGCTACATGTAGTTTCCTCGGCTAAATGAACAGAATACCAGCAAACCTATCAAACTAGCATGCAATACTGAGATTTGCCGATCAAAGAACTAACGTTTGAGAGCATGCCAAAAGGTAGAATCCCTCCATTTCCGAGCAATGCACAAATCAACTCTCGTAGGGAAAGGGATACCGCACAAGAACTGACAAAATCAGCAAGGCAATTGATCCATCTAATGGAAATGGTTCATTCTAGACGGTTGAGTAAGTCTAGCCCCCTAGATCCCCACAAACCCCTAAATCCAAGTCCAACTTCGGGGAAAGCCGCGACAGGACCCAAAATAAATCACCAAAAAAGTAAATCAAATGCGGCGCAGCAAATCGCGTCGGCTGCCCGCCAACCTACCGAATAATCCAATCCAGGCATGACCGCCTACCCACGAACAGCCTGCTTCCCCGCTTCTGCCCCACTCCTAAAATCCGTAGGAAAAATGGACCCAAAACCAATGAGTGGGGAACAAGCATCAGGGAGGGCAGGCCCTGGGGTGCGAGCGAGATGGCGGACCTCAAACCCGGCGGCAGCGGTGGCACGACGCCTATCCGGCGTGTCCATCTGGTCCAGCAACCCCGTGGGACCTCCCGCATCTGGCATCCCTGTCCCCTTCTCACCGAAATGAATGGACTAAGCGACAAGAGAAAAGGGAAGGCCGCGAAACCGATCCATAAGCGACGCAAACAAAATCAAATGGCCACAAAAACAACCACGTATCAGAGAGAAATCTGACGAAAACCCAGCAAAAATTCACCTAAAACTGCTAATGAACAAACATATTACCAAGCACTGGGCCTTCGAAGAGCAACAGATTGAATATTCATCAGGATGAACCAACAGTTAGCTAACATCTAGATTAACGAGAGCGCCGACGATTGGGAGGCGATGGTCACCGCGGACCTCATACCGGCGATGGCCCCCAAACCCCATCAGAACAGGGGGAACCGATGGGGAACAAGCATCAGGGGAGCGCGAGCGAGATGCTTGAGGGCATCTGCTTCCCCTGCTCTCCTTCCCCGTCATCGACGAAGAACCAGTCGATTTGAGCAAGCAAAACAGAGAAGAGATTGCCAAACATCCAGAGAACCAGGCAAATCGGTGGATGAGCAACAAATAGAGTCAAACAACATTTAACGAACACAACGAACAGATTTGCAGACATTTACATGTGTTTCATTTTATTGATGATGTACGAAGAGACAAACAAACATCACAGGGGCTACGATTAGCAGTTGCAGCAGCAGCACCACATTATTGAACAGATTGTTGCATGAATCTAGACAACTACCAGTAGCCATGAGCTAGGGGAACTAACGAGCAGAGTAGCTAAAGGAACTACTCAGGGCTTCCACTTGCCGGAGTTGAGGAGGCCTCGTCGGTGAGGATTGGTGAGGACGAGACGTTGGCGCGAGGATCATGATCTCGGCGATGGCAGCCCTGTGGGCGAGCACCGTGTTGAGATGTTAGCAAATAATGCAATCAAGATCGAACATGAGACACAGATTTTTACATGAAAAACCCTTGTAGAAAAAACCACGGGCGCGAACCGGTGATCTTCACTATATGGAGAGAGTTTACAGAACGCAGGAAATACAATGAGTCGTCTGCTCTTCCCGTGCGGCTTACAAGATATATTTATATGATGGACTAACCGCAGTCAAATAGGGAAACAAATCCGCTAATAAACATGACCGAACCATGGGCCATTCAGGCGTCCCTACAAGATACATGTTACTAATTCGGATCATATTCCAACAAACTTCACCTTGAGACAAATTCCATCTTGTAGCAAATGAAGTATCATCAATCAACTCACTTCAATAATAAATAATCACCGGCGCCAAAGTCACTAGGACTTAATTTGTAATACCAACTAAGCTTGAGCATAACCTAAACTTAGCTTCAGAAACTGGCTTTGTCAACATATCAGCAGGATTATCATGAGTACTTATCTTGCACACTTTAACCTCACCTTCAGCAATAACACCTCGAATGAAGTGATACCTCACATCAATATGCTTGGTCCTTTCATGAAACATCTGATCCTTGTTCAGACAAATAGCACTCTGGCTATCACAATGAATAGTAGTGCAAGAAGTAACCTCTCAAAGTTCAGAGTATAAACCTCTCAACCAAATAGCTTCTTTACAAGCTTCAGAAATAGCCATATATTCAGCTTTTGTAGTAGACAGAGCAACAGTGGACTGCAAACATGCCTTCCAACTAACAGCACAACCACCAATGGTGAAAACATAACTCGTGAGAGATCTCATCTTATTCAAATTACCAGCAAAATTAGAATCAACATAGCCAACAAGTCCATCTCTAGATTTTACAAATTGCAAATAGGCATTAGAAGTACGTCGTAAATATCTGAAAATCCATTGAACAGCCCTCCAATGCTCCTTTCCAGGATTAGCCATGAATCTACTGACAACACTCAATGCATGAGATAAATTAGGACGAGAACAGACCATGGCATACATAAGAGAACCAACTGCACTGGAATATGAAACTCTAGACATGTACTCAATATCTCTATCTGACTCTGGACATAAATCTAATGATAATCTGAAATGTGTAGCTAATGGAGTACTCACTGGTTTTGCATTATACATGTTAAAACGATGAAAAACCTTTTCAATAAAACCTCACTGACTGAGGTATAATTTACCAGATTTTCTATCTCTAGTAATTTCCATACCAAGAATTTTCTTAGCTACACCCAAGTCCTTCATCTCAAATTCTTTACTCAATTGTGCCTTCAATTTAGCTATTTCTGATTTATCTTTAACAGCAATCAACATATCATTAATATAAAGAAGCAAATAAATAGTTGAGCTATTAACAATTCAAATGAACACAGCTATCATAATCAGACCGCTTAAAACCACGAGAGAGCATAAATGAGTCAAACTTCTTATACCATTTCTTAGGAGATTGCTTCAAACCATAAAGAGACTTCTTTAGTCTACACACAAGGTTTTCTTTTCTAGGAATAACAAAACCTTCAGGTTGGTTCATATAAATGTCTTCTTCTAACTCCCCATGTAAAAATACAATTTTGACATCAAGTTGCTCAAGTTCATAATCATGCATGGCAACAATACTAAGCAAAATACAAATAGTACTATGCTTAACAACTGGGAAAAGACATCATTATAATCAATACCTAGAATCTGGCTATAGCCTTTAGCAACCAACCTCGCTTTATACCTTGCTGGCTCACTAGGAGAAAGACCCTCCTTTCTTTTATAAATCCATTTGCAATGGACAGGCTTTTTATTCTTGGGCAATTTCACTAAATCCTAAGTACCATTCTTTTTAAGTGACTGCATCTCATCTTGCATGGCGGTCATCCAATTATTGCAATCAGCAGAAGTAATAGCCTCAGAATAATTAGAAGGTTCTGTATTACCTTCAATCTCTTCTGCAACACTTATAGCATAAGCAACATTGCATTCTTCAATATACCTTTTAATAGGCTTTGGCTGCCTTCTGGACCTATCAGCAGCAATAGAACGTTGTGGAGACTGTATAACTGGAGAAGAATGCTCAACAACAAAAGAATCATTAACAATTGGAGAAATCTCAGCAATAGATGCATCTTGCACAGCAACAATATCAACATCTGGTGAATCAATTAAGTGCTCCACCTGCACACTTATTTTCTCTCCTTCAACAGGAGCATCAATAGAAGGATTGTCAACAAACATAACAGTCTCATTAAAGATAACATTCCTGCTAAGCATAACCTTTTGAGTCTGGGGATTCCATAATTTATAACCTTTAACACCATGTTGATAACCAATGAAAATGCATTTAACAACTCTAGGCTCTAATTTACCATTATCAACGTGAGCATAAGCAGTACAACCAAAAACTCTCAATTGTGAATAATCAGCTGAAGATCCAGACCATACCTTAATTAGAGTTTTCTTATCAAGAGGAATAGAGGGTGAACGATTAATAAGATAGCAAGCAGTGGAAGCAGCTTCAGCCCAAAAATGCCTATTCAAGCCAGCATTAGACAACATGCAATGGGTCCAGGAGATGATAGTCCTATTCATACGCTCAGCTACACCATTTTGTTGAGGCGTATAAGGAATAGTGTATGTCTAACAATGCCTTGAGACTTGCAATATGCATTAAACTCATTAGAACAGAATTCTATCCCATTATCAGTGCGAAGCTTTTATCCTTCTTCTCAGTTTGATTTTCAATCATAATCTTTCACTCTTTAAATGCTGAAAATGCTTCTGATTTGTACTACAAGAAATAAGGCCATACCTTATGAGAATAATCATCAGTGATTTTCAACATATAACGAGAACCACCAAAGGAAGGCTTGTGAGATGGTCCTCATAAATCAGAATATACATAATCAAGAATATCCTTTTATAAGTAGAGATATTAAATGACACCCTCTTGTGTTTGCCAAACACACAATGCTCACAAAATTTTAACTTACTGATGCTATGTTCATCAAGAAGTCCTCTCTTGCACAATTCATGCAAGCCTTACTCACTCATATGTCCAAGATGCTTATACCAAAGATCAGTAGCATCAGAATTAGATGATGAATTGGAAATTACAGCACATCACCTGTAATTGTAGTACCATGAAGACGGTACAAATTTAGAGATTTCAATTCACCTTTCATCACAATAAGAAAACCTTTTGACACCTTTAAAACTCCATCTCCACCAGAGTACTTGTACCCTTTAGCATCAAGAGTACTAAGAGAAATAAGATTCTTGCTCATGCTAGGAATATGCCTCACGTCAGCCAATGTTCTGACAATGCCATCATGCATCTTAATCTGAATGAAACCAATGCCAACAATATCACGTGCACTATTATCACCCAATCTAACAGAACCTCCACCTTGGAGAGAATCATATGTGATAAACAAGTCTCTATTAGAGCATATATGAAATGAAGCAGCGGAATCAAGAATCCATTCATCATCACTATTATTAGCACATCCAGCAAAAGCAACAAGAGAATCACCATCGGAATAATCTGCCTTAGAAGTAACAATAGAAGCATTACCTTCATCATTGGTTTTACCTTTCTCTCTATATGTGCCAGCTCTCTTCTCTTTATTTTTCAATTTGAAATAATCCTCAATAAAGTGAGTATCTTGCTTGCAATACTTGTAGAATTTATCACTTCTACCACGAGATTTTGATCGTCCTTTGTAACGATTAGAACTTTTGCCTCTCTTGCCATTGTTTGATTTATTTTCTGTCCTCCCACAAACAGCCAACGCTTCTCCTTTGGAAGCAGAACCTTCAGAAGACACCATCAATTTTATCCTTTCTTTAGCATGCAACGTCTCACAGACCTCATCAAGAGTTAGTGTATCATGGCTATATAATAAAGTATCTCTGAAGTTTGAAAATGAATTAGGCAAAGAGCACAAAAGAATAAGACCTAAATTCTCATCATCATATTCTACCTTCATAGCTTGAAGGTCAGAAACAATCTCCTTAAAGACTGTCAGATGGTTGATAACAGAACCACCCTCTTGCAACTTGTGCAAATATAACTTCATCTTCATATGCATCTTGCTTGTCAAATCCTTAGACATGCAAATTGACTCTAACTTGAGCCATAGAGCAGCTGCAGTTTTCTCCTGCAGATAATCCTGCAAAATATTATTTAAAAGATGAAGCTAAATTTGGGTCAAGGCCTTACGATCCTTTTTTTTCTCATCATCGGTCCACGTTTTAGAATCCTTGTTACCGAATCTATCAAGAGCATCATCAACATCAGCCTACGTAAGAATAGCCCGTATCTTAACTTGCCATAGAGCAAACCTCGTATCATGATCTAGTTGAGAAATATCATATTTGACTGAAGACATGGTGAATAAATAACAGCAATAACTAGAGGAACAAAAATCTGTAGAAATTTAGGTGTAACCCTAACTGAAACCTGCAGCCTGTGTACACCTGATGTGTACGTTCAGCAAATAACCTGAACTGAAGAAAACTTCTGTTACAATCTGTTGAGTGCACATAGCAAAATTCACCAATTTCTTCTCACCTCAACACGGAAGCACCTCTCTGGTCACCTGCACGTGATGCAACAGGAGCACAGCGAGCAGATTCACTTGCGCGAGAAAATTTTTCTTCTCCACGGCACTGAAAGTCTGACAACTTGACATATCCTCCACGGCACAGCAGGTAGCAACGGCTTCAGATTGATCAGCGGACAGCAGTGTCAGCAGATCAGATTTACCTCTCCACGGAATAGCGGCGGCGGCGCTAATTTCCACCGCCTGGAACAGCAAATCGGCACAACTGTTCAAGATCAGAATGTGTCGTTCGGTTCCGAATCAAACTCGACGACACAACACCACCGCGCAAGTGGCCGATCCAGACTCCGCCTTGGACTCCACGTTGGACACGTCAAGTCGCCGCACGTACGTGGGCATGGAAGAAACGGGAGATCGATCCCGACGGTGGCGCAACGAACACAGGGACGAAACCTTAAATTTTTTTTCTCAATCTCGTGTCTGGCTCTGATACCACTTGTTAGCAAATAATGCAATCGAAATCAAACATGAGACATAAATTTTTATGTGGAAAACCTTTGTGGGAAAAAACCACGGGCGCCAACCGGTGATCTTCGCTATATGGAGAGAGTTTACAGAACGCAGGGAATAGAACGAGTCGTCCACTCTTTCCGTGTGGCTTACAAGATGTATTTATAGGACGGACTGACTGCAGTCAAATACGGAAACAAATACGCTAATAAACATGACCGAACCATGGGCCCTCCAAGCATCCCCACAAGACACACGTTACTGGTTCGGATCGTATTCCAACAGAGCATGCGATGCGGTGGGAACCGGCGAAAGCTGGTGCGCTAGAGTGGTCGCTAGATCCCTCACCTTCGGAACGCAGTCCTCCATTGCATGCATGACCACGTGCCCAATCTCCTCGAGCCGCTCGAAGAGCGCCTTCCTCTTGCTGAAGTGAAGCGGCCTCCCCACCACGACGACGTGCTCGGCGATCCTCGCGAGATGCTCGTTGGCGCAGGCCAGCATCTCGGCGGCGTGGGCGAGGACGCGAAGGTTGGGGAGGCGAGGGGCGGTCCATGTGTAGCGCCGCATGCAATCGACGAGGACGCGCTCCAACGTGCGGGCGCGGTAGACGGAGTCGAAGGCGAGGAGGTCCACCTCGATCGTCAGCTGCTGTGGGAGGGGCTCCGGGAACACGTCAAAGCTGCGCGACAGGCACTCCATGTCGATCACGCTCCTGATCTCGACGTGAATGGACGCCATCGTCTCGGCGGTGGCGCGGTTGCTCTCGGCCCTCGGCTAACAGCAGTGCTCTCCGACTAGCGATTGCTTGGTAACAATGGTGGCGTGCCTTCTCCACCGACCTGCTGGGGGCTGGGTATATATAGACCGGCACCGGTGGGGGAGGGGCGGGCTGTTCAAATTTCGGAGCGCCTCCCTAGCAGAGCAGAGCTGACTTGGGGAAGGAGTAAGGGCGGCTGCCCGGCCCGGAGCGTGGGCCGTTAATCGGGCCCGCCACGGTGTACCCGTCCATGCGCCTCGGTCTGCACACAACCCTCCCTGGGGTGTTCCACCACGAACGCCATCTCCTCGAATCGCCTGAACCTGCCGCTCGATTTCTCCTTGGCGAGGTCGAACCCACCGCGCGACGTGCCGAGCACCGTGTCCCCGGCCTTGCGCCAGTGGTGCAAGTAGAACCTGCGGTACCGTTAAGCATGCCGAAGACGGCGCGCACGCCGTAGAGCTCCCAGAGCTTGATGACGAGCTCCAGGACCACGGTGTTCGTCCTGGGGCTTCCCGCACGCGCGCCGGGTCGAACGCGATCTTGCCGCGCGGCCCTGCTCCCAGGCCCAGGAACACCGAGTTGCCGAGGGATGTGAGGCGCCCTCGGAGACGAGACGACGACCACGAGGGCGTCGCCGTTCCGCTTGAGGCTGCGCCGCGGTACATAGCACAATGCGGCCAGCGCAGCGCGCGCTCTCGGCCTCTACGTGCACGCCGCGGCGACGGCGCGCTGCACGGCCTCCACCGCCGTGTGGAACCCGAAGGAGCGGTCTCGGCCTCCACTGCGAGATTGGCGGCGCCTGCGCCCATGATCCAACCCCAACAGTGGTGGTGGCCTCGTCCGCGGGCGCCGGGAACGCTGGGGTCACCACGGCGGCCCCCGTGGACGAGGCCGCAGCGCCTTGAGCAACGCGTCTCAGACTCTCAGGTAACTGAACACCCTCCGGTGCAAGTTCTTCTCTCCGTTGTACCGCGGTCCGCTCGTCGTCAGGGAGTAGTGCGCCAGCAAAGATGGCACACGCCGCTGGTGGTACGCCTCAAATGCACCGCCGGGCAATGGCAACGCCGCTGGTGGCTCCGCCGGCAAGAGGACCAGTCCGAGGCTCGTCGGGTAGTCGTCCTCGTTGACGGCGGCGGCGTCCAGCTGCTTGCCCGGCCCGAAGTAGAACAGATCCATGCTGGCCGCGCGCGCAATGCAAGTGTGCGTGCTCGCCAGCTCGCTCGCCGCGCTTGCATAGCGTTGTTGGCGCCACGCGCGTCCGCGCTTATCCCGATGCCCGCCGGCGCGCGCTCTTGAATAAGTGCGAGTATGCCGTCGGATTGCAGGTGCGCGGGCGCGCGTTCCCGGTGCAGCAGTACTGGGGCGACCTGAATGGCAGGCACGCGCTCATGCACGCCATGGCGCCGGTAACAGTGACACGCCAGGTCCACCACGCACGCCGCCAGCACGCATTAGCCGCCAGGGCCCGCGCCCTGCGGCGCAACCTGCACAGGGAGGTTGAAACCGTCGACGAGGCTGACGCCGTACGAGTCGATCCCGCAGCTTCCGTCGAGCGTGAACTGCGCGAGCGTGGCTGGCGGTACGGCGTTGCCGCCCGCGCAGTCCTGGCGTCCCGAGCCGCAGTCGACGGTGAGGCACGTACGTGAACTTGCCCGTTGGGGCACGCTTACAAGTTACAGTTAGGGGCTTGACCGCTTGGGCGACGGCCGGCTGACGACGATGGCCATGCACGCACAGATCGAACAGCGCCGCAGTCACACACAGTTAGAATAACTCTCATGCACGACAACGAGTTGGAAGGTTGTGCTCACGTTGGCGCTGGCATGCAGGCGGTCCATGATGCCACCGTTTTCGGGACGCCATCGATGGCCACGGCGAGCCCGCGCAGGGTCTCATGGAACATCTTGGCGAGGCCGCGCATGGTCCCGTCGCCACTGATCGCGTTGTACCCGCGCCGCTCGATGGCCGCCGCGCGACGTGCCGAGCACCGTGTCAGTGGTGCCAGATTGGGGCGACCCGAACGCCAGGCACACGCTCTTGCACGCCACGGCGCCCGGTGACTGTCACACACAGCTCGGCTGGGAACCCGGCGTTCAGGTCCACCACGCAGTACCCGTTGAGCCGGCGAAAACGGCGCGCACGCCGTAGAGCTCCCGGACCACGGTGTTTGTCCTGGGACAGAGCCCGCTGCAGGTTACGATCGCTGCCCGCACGCGCGCCGGGTCGAACACGATCTTGCGGCGCGGCGCGGCGCGGCGCGGTGGTAGGCGGCGTCGAAGAGGATGTCGAGGAGGATGACGTCGGTGTCGGAGATGAAGGACGGGGAAGGGTGATAGATGGGCCGACCGGGGTTCCGGATAGCCGAGGCGTGTTCGCCTCCAATGTGTGAGGGTGGGCCGGTGGGTAGCCTGTGGAGCGTGAACCTCGGCAGCCGCGTCGTCTCTTCGTTGTCCGTGGTCGCGTCACATGCCCAGGTCCATGGTGCCCGTCAGGTACGTCAGCAGGTTCAGGTCGGCCACTGCACACAGCACGCCACAGGCAGCAGAAAGAGCCCACGCATTATTCACCGTTCGGCCACGATCATCAGCGATCTTGATCGATGCATGCTGCATCTGCCTGCGGCCGCCGGTGGAATGCCTGAAACAATGGAGCAAGCAACCAACCAACCCTGCTGGATCATGGTGGCGGCGCCCCAGCGGCCGGTGGAGTCGCGCGGGGCCGGGCGGCCCTTCAAGTCCCAAGCGTCGCACTGCCGGCCTCCACGTGCGCCGCGGCGACGGCGCGCTGCGCGGCATCCCCGCCGCTCGATGGCTTCCACGATCCTGCCGCGCATGATGTGCCGTAACCGCGAGCTTGGTGCCGCCTGCTGGCTGCGGCGACGACACAACCCCAACGGTGGTGGTGGTCTCGTCCGCGGGCACCGGGAACGCTGGGGCCACCACGGCGGCCCCCATGGACGAGACCGCAGCGTCATGAGCAACGCGTCTCAGGTAACTGAACATCCTCCGGTGCATGTTCTACCCTCCGTCGCGGTCTGCTCGTCGTCAGGGAGTAGTACCGCTGGTGGTACGCTTCAAATGCACCGCCGGGCAAGGGCAACGCCGCTGGTGATTCCGCTGCTGGCTATTGGAAGGCTTTTCACCCGAGGCTTGTCAGGTAGTCGTCCTCGTCAACGACAGCGGCGTCCAGCTGCTGGTCCGGTCTGGAAGTGCAGCTGTAGGTTCTATAGTCATGGCATTGACAACAACGACCCCTCACAAACTCTGTTCCCATCTCGGATCACAAAGATCTATGCTTAAACTCAAATACAGTATGGTTCCGAAAAAAAATAAAAATCATTCTAGATTGGTCATTTACTTGAGATCGATTGTTCTGATGTGTAACTTACTCCAGATTGGTCGGAACACATCGTTTGATGGTCCCTGAAATAAATTTTGATTGTTTGTCAGGAAAGGAAGCAAGTGCAAATTAATTAAACAGCCGATGCTACGAGGAAACAAGTTTCAGTATATCTGGATATCTGCAGCCTTATTACTTTTCTTCGGATCAAAATTTGTTTCTGAAGGAATGCATGGTTTAGCTTAAATCATTACCGGCCGTTCTCAAAATTACTTTACCGTAGCAAAACTGCATGCTCGCCTTAGACCTGACTGATCCGTTCTCAAAAGCATCAGCGCAGCATCGTGTCAAGTATATGATGATCATCACATCCGAGAACGACACGTACGCCCTTCCTGTTCCTCTGGTGCGCTTTCCGTTCATGCGCCCCTTCTGATCGATCGCGAACAACCACCATCTCGAAGCCGATCTACTCTACACAGCTACACACAAACCCGCCGTAGGGCAACAGGAATTTTGCAGAATTTGTTGAGAAATTTCTTAAAAAATATTTTTTCCTCACTGAAAAAACACAGGAGAAAATATAATCCTGCGTTTAAAGAGGACTTGGGGAAGAGCAACTCCAACGGCCTATCTAAAAATATATTTCAAAAACCAAGATTTAGCTATTCACTAAAATAAATAGCCTATAAAAAGGCTAGAGAAATCCAACAGCTCTTGCATAGTTAGCTCCGTCATTCCTTTTAGGTATGGTTGCATGTCTTTGGTGACCAAAGGAAAACTGTGGACTACAAATAGTAAGAAGGATGGAATGGCGAGTGAGGATCCCTCGCTTATTTTGCCTAGCGGAGAACCCGGAATAGAAAACGAGCCAAAATAGAAACTAAGATGACGAGGCTGTTGGAGGCTTTTTTTTTTAACTAAAAACGCTAAATCGGATTTTACGGAGCAATTTAGAGAGGCTGTTCGAGTTGGTCTAAGGCGACCCGGAGAAGAGCTGCCAACACCAACCGCGCAGGCGCTTCTCCACCCTCTCCTCTCCTCCCTCTGGACGCCGACCGGCCTCTCCGGATTCTCTCATCGTGCATGGGCGCGCGGCGAGCGCAGTCGACGGCGTCATCCACACACACCGCCGCTCATGTTTTGCTTGACCCCGCAGGGCGCCACTCCGCCCGAGGCCCCGACGACGGACGACATATTCGATCCGGAAGACAAGCGCAGCCACGACGTTTTTTTCTCTTGATGAATCTAAGCTGCTTGGCGATTTAATCAATACTGCTACGTAAGATTTTGCATTTTTAGTTGAAGCAAAGATTGTGGTTAACTTTAATTGATAATCTATGCATACTGATCTCAAAGGCAGTTTGATAGCACAATGGGAGACGGCTTCTTTGCCGAGTGCTAGAAGCACTCGACAAAGGCTTTGCCAAGTGTGGCACTCGACAAAGACCTGTTGACAAAGAAAACGTCGGTAAAGACATCTTTGTCGAGTGCCACGTGTCGGGCACTCGGCAAAGTCTTTGTCGAGTGCCACGCGACAAACATTTTCTGAAAAATAATAAAAAAGGACAGAGACCCGCCAAGCCCATCCATAGGCCCAACGAGCCCATCGACGCCAGCCGCTGAGCGCGCCGCGCCACCGCGCCACGCTCCGGCGTGGGCTGGCCACCCCGGCCACCATCGTCATCAGGGGAGGAGAAGCGGAGCTCGGGGAAGGAGAAAAGGGGCCGGGTGGGCCCGCCGCCGCACGCTGGAGGAGTAGCCTATTGTCGCGGACCTGCGTGCCGTCGAGGGAGGAACTCGGGGGAGAAGGTGGCCCCACGCCCCGATCCGCGACGACGAGGAGGATGGGTAGGAAGGGGCGGCTCACCGCACGCCGCCGGGGAGGGGCCGCGCCGCCATCACGCGAGCCCTCCACGCCACCGGGGCCGCATGCCCGCCGTCCGCACCATCACTCCGCGCCAGGGAGGGTCCGCGCCGGGGAGGGGCTGCACCGTCGTGGCCTCGCGCGAGCCCTCTGCACCACCGGGGCCGTCCCTGCTGGGCCGCGCCGGGGAGGGGGCGCGCCGGGGAAGGGCCCTCTGCACCGCCGGGCCGCCCCCGCTGTGCCGCGCTTAGGAGGAGCGCGCCGGGGCAGGGACCGCGCGGATCTAGGGCCGCCATGGCCACCGCAGTCGCCGGTTAGAGGAGGGAGGGAGAGCGCACGCTGGTTGGAGGAGGGAGTGGGAGAGAGAGGGAGGAAGGAGAGTGGCGGCCGGGAGGGAGGAGTTGGAGATTAGGTTTAGGTTTTTGTTTTTATAGTGGGGAGCGAGAAGTGGGGTGGGAGAAGTGGGCCGCCGGAGGCCAGTTTGCCGAGTGCCTAGGCTTCGCACTCGGCAAAGGACGGCTTTGTCGAGTGCCTCCAGTTGGCACTCGGCAATTTTTCTTTGGTTTTTGAACCCATTTTTTTGTAAGGCCTCTATACATTAACTATAGCTTCATTTTAAAATTTGGCCCATTTTGACTTTGTTGCTATATTTAATTGATTTATTTTGTTTTTTGAATTTTTGGATAATTCATATTTGAACTGCAAGCGCATGGAATATTGGAACTCGGTGATTCAAAAAATGATAGTCATGATATTTGAGGCTGTATTCAGGACCTCACGTGAAGTCCTGACTATCTCTTTGACGTAACATGTCGAGGTACGTGCACAAAAAGTGATTTAAAATTATATAAAATTCAAATAAAGTCCGAAAACCACGAAACTTGGCAACGCGTCGTGTTATCGCATGTGGAGGCTGTGGTAAAAAATTGAGAAGGTTTCGAGCAGATTGTGATGTAGGATGTCTAAAACCCACACATCTCCAGAGGAATATAGCAAACAAAGTATGTGGGGATCTACTGGTTTGTGAACATCGTATGTGGCAACTTGCTCGAAAGTTTTTCAAAATTTTACCACAGGATACGCATACAATATCATGACATCTCAACAAGTTTTGCGATTTTTAGAATTCGTTTGTATTTTTTAAATTAAAAGACTGCCCGCCCAAAAGTTGGTGGCATTGCCCCGTGAGCACATTGATTGAAATTTTGGGTTACTTCATGGATTTAGCCTAACTTTACACTAAAAAAAAGAATATCATTTCTTGAATCATTCGAATCGAATATTCGATGCACCCGTAGTTCAAACCTACATTTTGCACAAAAAATCAATAAATTAAAATAAAGTCAAGAAATATAGCAAAAAGCAATAAAAATGTGCTAAATTTGAACATGTTTACCATGGTATTATTGGAGTGCTAGAGAAAAAATTGGTGGCCAAAATAAAAACAATTGCCGAGTGCCCGTCTTTGCCGAGAGCCCAGCACTCATCAAAGGTGGTCTTTGCCGAGTGCCTGGCTTTACCGAGTGCTGATGGTGGCACTCGGCAAAGAGGCTCTTTGTCAAGTGCCCGTGGTTTTCCACTCGGCAAACCTCTAGACACTCAGCAAAGATCAGTTTTTCGGTAGTGTAGTGAAAGATTTTTGCAAGGTAGGGTTCAAAATGAACCCATGTACCCGGGTTAGGGACGACGTTTTCTGTTTTATATGTGACTAGAGCGGGGCTGGAAGAAAGGGCAATATGATCAATAGACACTAGTTAGCCGAGGATTCAAACAAGTAGTCCAACCAAACTCAATTTAGCTGGTTAAAGTTTATTAGCTTATGTGAATCCAAACATAGCCTTACACGGATATCAGATGTGGCGCACGCAAGGCACATTGCAAGTATGCAGCGGTGCGCGGTGCGAGGTGCTATGGCATATATGCGAGCTGAAAATTGAAGAAGTTTCTGTGATGAATGTTTCTCCCGTGCCCCTGCCCCCGAGCGCCCCCCACCGGGTGACTCAGGGACGGGGGTGACCGCGCCGCCGGCCAGCAGCCCCCTTCCTGGCTCCCCCTCGGCCGCCGTCGTCGCTCTTCCTCACCGCGGTGGTGGCAGCCAGCGTCGGTCGTCCTCAAAAAGGGGCGCCGCCGCCTGCCTCCCCATCCTCCACCCCCACTCCGGCAAGCCCCCTCCACCCCTTCCCCGCCGACGACCTCGGTGACCATGGGGGCCGTCGGACCGGCCGGATCCATGCCCATGGGGGCGGGATCTGGCGGTCCGTGGCTTTCGCCCCCGCCCCCACCTACCCGGCGTCCCCAGTGCGGGCCACCGGCGGCCATGGCGGGTCGGCGCTCGGGCCGGCGATTGGTGGCCGGATCCGGGCCTTTGGAGCCTAGATCTACTGTTCGCTGGCCACCCCACCCCCCTCCCCTTCCCGACAACCTCAGATGATGTCCATGGCAGTGGTGGCTGGGAGTCCTAGCACCGGCGTGCGGGTCTGGCTTCCAGTGGCTGCTGGTAGGTCGGCCATGCCAGCAGCGCCATGACCCCCCACCACCACCCTGATGTGGAGCTTGGAGTTGCTGGTGGTGCTCGGTGTCACCATGGTGGCGGGACTGGTGGCGGCGTGTGGCGCTCGAGCTCTGCCATGGTGGCATGGCTAGTGGTGCACGCCGCTCTTCCACCGATCTGCTCTTGGGTTGGGAGGGGATGGCGTCTCCCTTCCGGCGGTGCCTTGCTCTCCCAGAGGTGGTAGGTGGCCGCGTCATCGGAAGGTGTGATGCGACGGATTCGCTCCACGACTTTCAGAACCTGGGAGAAATCCCTGCCCCGGTCTTCCCGGGCGAACAACGATGGTGCATTCGCGTTGTTTGCCTTGTTGGAGGCATCGTTGCAGCGTTCTGTTCGTCACGACAAGACAGGGTCGAAAGACCCGGTGCTCCTTCCTACGCTGTCGGCGTCTGTTGATGTCGATCTCCTTCCTGAAGGCAGCGCTGGAGCACCATGTCTACTCGTTGATCTCACCTGTGGTCTCCGTGTTCGTCGTGCTGTGCCCAGTGTGCCTCAAGATGCTCTTCTCTTGGTATGCCGTTTGTGATTGTTGTAGCCGTAGTTGGAGCTTGGCCACCCCCACGCAGATGCTTTGCTGTTGGGAGCGCATTGGCCCCATCCGCGGATGCTTTCCCACGTTGATGGTCTTATGTGTTGTTGTGGTTTCGTGGGGATCCTCCTCGCCCGTGGTCCTGTGGGAGGAGTCGATGCTTTGCCACCGAGGACGCGTCTCCGGCAGGGTTGGTCGTTGAGGTTGCGGAGGTGGGGACGGATGCTTGGCCGTCGAAGTTCGGTCGGATGCTTTGCCGCCGTGTCTTGGTTGGGATTGGACGGATGCTTTGCCGCCTGGAGTTTGAGGCTACACTCACTGCTGGCTACCTGGATGTCGAGATATTTGTATTAGGTTCAGCTTTCTGGGGTTGTTAGGTGGAGGGTCTCCCCTCATGTTTGTTGCTTTGTGTTTGTGTTGAGGACTTCACCGGTAATCCCTGGATTACCAATGAATCCTCTTGTATCAACTATGTGTAGGTTCATTGATCACTCTCCTTCTCTTAAAGCAGCACGAGTATAATGCTCGATTTTGAAAAAAAAGGTGAATGTTTCTTTGACATTTGTCGGGAAATAACCCTGGCATTCGTGTGCGTTTCATGAAAATTGATTCGATCCTGTGAAGCAATCGTCTCCTCAAATGAAAGCGGTTTGCCGTCCCATCACGAGGCTTTCACTGGCGTGCCTAGCTCAGCATACTAGCAGAGAAATGGGAAATGGAAGGAAGGGGTACAAGGATAAAAATAATATTATTGTGTACTCCGTATGTATACATTAATACGACGCCGTGCATCAGTATTGGCGCGACCCGAACGCCTGCCACGCCACCCCCCAGCGCGCGAGATCCCCTCGACCGACGTGTGAACTGCCCACGTGGCCAAGCATATACGTGACAGGATAGGAACAGGTGGCCCCCCAGGTTCAGTGTCACGGTATTTCGCTCCGATTGCACACGAACATAACATGTACTAGCATGCGACTAGATCGTGCTAGCCTATAGCTGCGCGTCCGGTTGCCTCGCCTCGCGCCGGCCGCCTCCGTCCCAGCCGGTCGTGCGCGCGTGCCAGCCTCTGCCCTACTCGGTACTCCGTACGAGATAACGGCGCTGCTCACTGAACCTCGTAGGAAAGGAATGTACTGTACACTATTCTATAGGTGCCAGATTGACTAATTACCTCACGTGCAGTGCTTTCCGTCCATGTGGCTCGGCTTTGGCTGTGAGCGTGACAAACCGATTGAGAGCTGCGTGTCACAATCACCGGCGCCGTGGCGTGCAAGAGCGTCGTCAGCCGGCTGTCGCGGAAGCCCCCAACCGGCAACGGCAAGCGTGGTCCTATTCCGGCAAGCCTTCCGTTGCCGAAGGGACCTCGCCGTCGCGTCTCAGATCATAATGGCCTCGGTGGCGACCTGCCGACGATCCCTTAAGCTAGTATTGTATTGGTCGTCGTTGCCATCTCTGCTACCGGTAAGGTTACGAGCTTATGTTAATCTTATCAATGCATGCCCGTCCCATGGCTTAGTTGCCCCTTAATGTCCCGTGACTAGTTCCAGCAAGTCGCTGAACATCAGCAACAGCTGCAGCTACACGGTTTGCTGTCCGGCGATCTCCTCTGGGAACAGCTCGGCGGCGTTGCAAACCACGGGTTTCGAGAGCTCGCGCCAGTTCAGTGCGAGATGGTGCTGGTGCCGTCGGGGGGGTCGGGATCTGGCCGCTTGTGGGACCGGAACCTCTGCTCCACTGACAGGACTGGCAGGTTCACCTGCGTCACCGGCGACTGCGGGTCGGGCCGCCAAGACTGTGCGAGCGGCGACGCCGCGCCGCCGGTAACGCTCGCGCAGTTCACGCTCGACTAGAGCGGCGGGAGGGACACCGCCTACGACGTGAGCCTGTCGTTGTCGCCGCAGGGCGAAACGGCTCCTGGCGGCAACTCCGCAACGACGGGGTGCGTGGCGGACCTGAGAACGCCGCGTGCCCAGCCGAGCTGCGGGTTGCGCCGTGGCGTGCAAGAGCGCGTGCCTGGCGTTCGGGTCGCCCCAGTACTGCTGCACTGGCGCCGTGGCGTGCAAGAGCGCGTGCTTGGCGTTCAGGTCGCCCCAGTACTGCTGCACCTGCAAGCCATCGTCATACTCGGAGCTGTTCAAGAAGGCGTGCCCGCGGGCGTACACATACGCGTCCGACGGCGCCGGCGGTGACACCTACTACAGCATCACCTTGTGCCCGAGTGCGACCAGGTAATATATGCAACGACCTGAAACATCTCTGGCCGGCGTTAACCGTCTCCTTTTTCTTGCGATCTTTGTGACTGTGTGCAGTGGCAAGCACTCCACGAACCCCAGGTCGGAGGCACCGGAGACGACGTCGACTGCGAACCTGCAGCCTCTCATCAACGGTGGCAGCACCACTCCATACACCGGCGGCGGCAAACAGGGCAGCGGCGGTGCTTCGGCGTAAAAGATAATGAGAGAACTATGGTTGCCTTACTTGGCTCACCATAGGTACGTGTTAATATATATGAACCATTGTTTTAGATATAGATTGATTTGATCTGTAAGCGAGAGTCCTAATTTAAACCATCCTATATCTGTAACAATGGTTCATATATATTAACACGTACCTATGGTGAGCCAAGTAAGGCAACCATAGT
>CM041639.1:3510073-3723773 GCA_023333625.1 Bothriochloa decipiens | reverse complement strand
ATGTGCTTTTCATGTTTATTGAACGATTTAAAATGGAAGTCATCTATCGTCACACAACGTTGCCTACTACTACAAGCATAGTGCTATTAAATCCTTGATAAACCTAGAAAAATGTTAGCCACTGTGCCAAATCGAGGATTTAAACCCGGGTGGGTAAGGAATCTAACCAAACGGATCTACGAGGAATGGACAAACATATGTTTCCTAGACATGAAAATTTAACAGGGTTTAACATTTCAAGAGAAGTTTAACATGAATTTTTCATGATTTACGAGGTAATAAAAGCATTTATAGACATCTAAACTATGATTTAAATGCATCTTTTTAATAGAGAGGCAAAAAAGACCTTTTGACAGGGTTTATAATTTATATTGGATCTAACAAATAAAAAATATGAAAATAATTTGTTTTTTTTCTAAATTTCCAGATTTTTCAACATATTTTATAGGATCATCATGGAGTTAAAATAAACTATATATATACCGAAAGTTTACGGGTTCGATTTGAGTTCGGTTGGAAAACGCTTGGCAGGGTTCGGGGCCAGCGCCACAGCGCAAGATGGGCCGGCCCAGGGTGGCCCTGGCCGGGTAAGGCCCAAGTGACGGGGAAAAGGGGAGCAGCGGCGCTCTGGTGCGCCGCGCGCGACGAACGGCGGCGAGGCGTATGGTCGCTGGCGGCGTTGATTGGAAAATATAAAAAAAATAGGAGAAATCGTGTTCGAGAGGGAGGCGGACTCACCGGTGGAGAATATGCTCGCTGGGGTTGCCCGAGCTAGGCTGCCGACGGCGAGGCGGACGTCGAGGGACGCGGCGGCGGAGGGTCACCACGGGCAGCTCTGCACGCGAAGAGAGAAGAGAAGCAGGTTGATCAGGAGGTGCAGTGATTCCCGGTGATGGTTCCAGTGAATTTAATTGGGAAATTGTTCAGCGAGGATGGCGAATTGCGGTGGCGGGGCTCGTCGGAGCTGGGAAACAGGGGCGCGGTGGTGGCGTGGGGAAGGAGCGGAACGGCGAGGTCGAGTGCCGGTTTTTGTAGGCGAGCAAGTCCAGAGTGCTGACGATTGGCCGGCGATTGTCACGGCGGACCTCATACCGGGGGAAATCGGTGGGGAACGAGCATCAGGGGAGCGCGAGCGAGATGCTCGAGGGCATCTGCTTCCCCTGCTCTCCTTCCCCGCCGCCGACGAACAACCAGTCGATTTGAGCAAGCAAAACAGAGAACAAATTGCCAAATATCCAGAGAACATGGAAAATCCGTCGATGAACAACTAACCGAATTGAGCAACATTTGACGAACACAATTGCAGACATCACAGGAGCCTCGAGTTATTCACGGGAATCAACAGACATTTACAGGGGTTTCCATTTATTCATGACGACGAACAGATGAACAAACATCACAGGGGCTTCAAGTCGTAGCCAACAGAATGAACTAACACATATGGAAGCCTGATCGACGCAGTTGAGGCGTCGGTGATGCTGGGAGGGGGCTTCACACCATCGGCGGCGCGAGGTGCATCAGGTGCACGATATCCTGCCGGGCCGCGGCGAATCTGCTCTGGATGCGGTGGAGCGGGAACCGGCGGACGGGGCGCGCAGCGTTGTCCGCGAGGAAGGCGACCTTGCGCGCCAGGGTGGTCGCTGGGGCCCTCACCATCTGGACGCAGTCCCGCCCGGCCTCCTCCACGACGTAGGCGATCTCCTCAAGGGGCCCGAACAGCTCCATCCTCTCGGCCAGGTCGAGCGGCTCCCCCTCCTCCAGGCACTCCTCCACGCGATCGGCGACGCTGAGCAGGTAGTCTTCGGTGTAGGCGATCATCTCCGAGAGGTGGGCGAGGTTGCGAAGGGCGGGGAGGTTGGTCGCCGTCCACCTGTAGCGGCGAACGCGGTGGAGCACGAGGCGCTCCATGCCGCGGGCGCTGGCGATGGAGGCGACGCCGAGGACGTCGAGGTGGACGGGCTGATGGTGAAGGAGCACCTCAGGAAAGGCGCGGTCGAACGTCCCCGCGAGGTACAGCATGCCCGCGAGGCTCCTCACCTCGAAGGAGAGCGCCATGGCGACGCTCTCGTCTCTCCTCTCGCTCTCTCCTGGAGTGCTCGATGCTAAACCTCTCCGATAGCTTGGTAGGAATGGTGGGTGTGCGGTGGTATGCCTTCCGCCGCCTTCACCGATGGCTGTTTATATAGACCGGGGCGGGGAGGGGTAGGGGGAGGCGGAGGAGGACGGGGACGGGGAGGTGGCGGGCGTTTGAATTCTGGAACGGCTTCGGCCTACGGGCACCGCCTTTCCCTTTGCCTGTGTTAACGTGGGAATTGACTGACTTGGGGAAGGAGTAAACAGAGCAAGCCGCTGCTCCGCGCACCGGCCCAAGGCAGGCCCGGCGAGCGTGGGCCGCTGCCCGGGCTCCGTCTTGGGCACTGTCGCGACCTTCCGCCTGGGCACCGTCGCGAGCTCCGAGCGGGAGCGGTTCCTTCTCGCCTACGGAGTAGAAGCCGCGGTACAGCCCCTGTGGTCCATGATGCCCACGGTCTTCCGGACGCCACCGATCGCGTTGTACCCGCGCCGCTCGATGGACGCCGCACGACGTGCCGAGCACCGTGCCCCGGGCCTTGTGCCGGTGGGTTCCAGTACTGGGGCGACCCGAACGCCAGGCACGCGCTCTTGCACGCCACGGCGCCGATTGGGGGCTTGGGAGTTGGGAGACGGCCGGCTGACCATGGTGGCCATGCACGCACAGACCGCACAACGTTGCCGTTCCGCTTGAGTCACCGGAGGCAGCCGTCGACGTCGCGCCCAGCTGAGCGTGGCCTGCAGCGCAATGTGGCCAGCGCTCTCCGCCGCCTCCACGTGCGCCGCGGCGACGGCGCGCTGCGCAGCCTCCACCGCCGTGTGGAACCCAAAGGAGTGGTCTCGGCCTCCACCGCGAGCTTGCGACGCCTGCGCCGACGACCCAACCCCAACGGTGCTGGTGGTCTCGTCCGCGGGCGCCGGGAACGCTGGGCCACCACGGCGGCCCCTGTGGACGATGCCGCAGCGTCTTCAGCAACGCGTCTCAGGTAACTGATCATCCTCCGGTGCAAGTTCTGCTCTCCGTTGTACCGCGGTCCGCTCGTCGTCACTTATCAGGAAGTAGTACTCACTCCGACACAAGCCGCTGGTGGTACGCCTCAAATGCGCCACCGGGCAATGGCAACGCCGCTGGTGGCAGCTCCGCCGGCGAGAGGACCAGTCCGAGGCTCGTGAGGTAGTCGTCCTCGTCGACCGCCGGCGTCCAGCTGCTGGTCCGGCCCGAAGTAGAACGGATCCATGCTGGCCGCGCGCGCGCAATGCAAGTGCGCGTCGCTCGCCGTGCTTGCATAGCGTTGTTGTCGCCACGCGCGTCCGCGCTTAGCCGGACGCCCGCGGGCACGCGCTCTTGAAGAACTGCGTGTAAGCCGTCGTCTCGCAGGTGCCGGGAGTCGCGTACGAGCCGGTGCAGCAGTACTGGGGCGACCCGAACTCCAGGCACGCGCTCATGCACGCCACGGCGCCGGTAACAGTGACACGCAGCTCAGCTGGGCATGCGGCGTTCAGGTCCACCACGCAGTACCCGACCCCGTTGAGCACGGCGAAGACGGCGCGTAGAGCTCCCAGAGCCCGACGATGAGCTCCCGGACCACGCCGCAGGTCACGATGGCTGCTGGCACGCGCGCGGGGTCGAACACGATCGATCTTGCGGCGCGCCGGCGCGGCCCTGCGCGGAGGCAGGCGGCGTCGAAGACGTCGAGGAGGATGACGAGCTGGTGGCGCGCGATGCGCCGGGGTTCGGGATGGCGAAGGCGTGTTCGCCTCCATGGTGGTCGCCGAGGGTGGGGATCATGTGGAGCGCATGAACGGCGGCAGCCGCATCGCCTCGCCGTTGTCCATGGTCGCGTCACTTGCCCAGGTCCATGGTGCCCGTCAGGTGCGTCAGCAGGTTCATGGCGATGCGCAGCGTCAGGTACGTCAGCAGGTTCAGCTCCGCCACTGCACACAGCACGCTACAGGCAGCAGAACAGTCCACGCATTATTCACCGTTCGGCCTCGATCATCAGCGATCTTGCTGCATCTGCCTGCGGCCACCGGTGGAGTGCCTGAAACAATGGAGCAAGCAAGCCACCAACCTTGCTGGATCATGGCGGCGCCGCCCCAGCGGGCGGTGGAGTCGCGCGGGCCGGGCGGCACTTCAAGTACGTCCCAGGCGTCAACGAGGTCGCTGGCCTCCGCCATGGCATTGGTCTCGGCCCTCTCGGGAAGGAGTCCGACGATCTTGTGTCTTCTATTCGCCTCCCTCTCTCTCCCTGCTGCCGGCGGGAGGTGGAGGCGTGGATGGCCGGGTGGATCGCTGTGCTGTGCTCTGCCACGTCTGCCCGGAGCTCGGCCCTGCACGCCTGCACCTGCACTTTAGTACTGCACGGCCGTACGGCTTGCTCTCCGATATAATCATATAATCCATTAATGTGTCGGTTATTGCATTATTGGAGTTTCCAATCCGAGAAGCCACTACAGTGGGACGTTTAGACTAGTTATTGTTTGGTGGCCCTGACGTGCGTTTTTTATGTCTTAAAATCGAAATCTATACGTTGCTCTAGCTGCAAAAATAGAAAAATTAATGAGCTGACTATATTTTTCTAAGATTCGATTGGACTTATATCCTTATTTTAATTGAATAAAATTAACTCTGCATGAGAAATTAACTAGAGATTGACTTAGCTTAAATTTATGACGTACTTTGTGCATGTTTCGAGATACGTACATTGAACCATACCTTTTTTTTTTTTTTTTTTTTTTTGCGAAACAGAACCATACCCAATCCTGGAGCTTGGTCCACCAAGTCGCGACGCATGAGTGGCGCGGCACCCGAAAATTTTTTTTGCAACTTTGAATTATAATCACCGCCTAGATGTTGGAGTCCAATGTAGGACACAATCTACATTGATCCTCTAGCCCTTTCTTTAGCTTTGAACTCGTATATATATCATGAGTCTGCATATGCCATCTATAAAGGTGAGAAGATACGGAAAAAAAATGTGTGGATGAGAGGAAAGATAGACATAAGGATGGAAGAATGGAGACGAGGGATGATCAACCGAAGGATGAAAAATAGAGGTACAAGTAAAGGATGAAAGTGTGGACACTCCAATCAATAAAAAAAGAAGGATGGTGAATCCTAGAGTCTCTAGATTGGTTTTACCAAAACGTTAGACATTGTACATGAGTTATATAATGCAATAATCAACATTTAAAAAATAAATAGTTCTCCTATTTTGTCTTATTTTCTACTTTCATCCCACTTTGAGATAGAGAGGCAAAAACTCCTAATCGATTGTGTATGACATGTTATTTACACGTCGAGCTCTAGAAGGACGGAAGGGCATGAGAGGATGGAGCCTCCCGCTCCGCTCCCGGGCGACAAAGGCGACTTCGACGCCCCGGCGCCACTGCCGTCCTCAAGCACCCCCTCCGCCGCCACCCACCAAACCACCCTCCACAGCCTCCGGCGCGGCCTGCTTCCCCGCCGCCTTGCCACCAGAAAGCTTGGACCGCCCTCTCGCAGCGAAGCGCGGCACCGCCGCGGTAGCCAGAGATGGCTCCTCTCCTACGACGAGCTCCCAGGTACGCACCACAATCCCGGCGCTCAGACCAGGCTTCCTCTTTGAAAACTCCCTTCTGCTTGATTTTTACTGCACGGCCGTGCCGTGCTCCATTAGCGGCCATTCGGGCCCCCCTGCTACCATATGGGTCACGCCAGAATACCCGGCTGAGCCAAATCGGTTCCAAGTTAGCAACCTACTCTCCTACCCCCCCCCCGGCCCCCCCCCCCGCTTCGATCCGGGCCCGTCGAGTCTCCAGATTCCTGTTCGCCACCGGCGTCGCCAGCGCCTCCGTGCGGCCATTATAGCCATTACAGGAAAATTCAAGCTGGGGGACCTGACAGTGTGGGTCCACCCCTCCCGTGAGTTTGCAGTCCGGACCGCTGGTCGCCTGGGCGTGGCTGCCACGTGTAGCGGCTCGGTCCACATCCTTCCCCCTCTTCCCCCCGCTCCCCACGCTGAGATCCCCCTGACGTCTACCAAAAGATCCTTTTTCGCCATGGCGCCCTCGACTGCCGCTTCGGCCTCGACTGCCGCTTCGGCCTCAACTGCTGCACACGCCCGCCTGCAGAAAGGCAATGATGCCAAGGATCTTCCCCTGTAGGGGAGAAAATCCGTCAGCGCCGCTCCCAGTCAGGGCGCTGTCGCTCCCTTGGGCAGGGGGTCGGCTGACGTCCTCTGCCTCTCCCCCTCGTCTACCCCCTGTCTACCCCCTCTCCTCCCTCCCCCCATCGATGCACCCCATGGAGTGGTCGGCAAGGACAAGACCAGCATTAATTGCCATCCCTTCAAGGATCAACACTCCACCTCCTCCTCCCCCCTCTCCCTCCCGAGTGGCGCCATGTACTCCGACGTCGATGTGATTGGGAGCACTACCGGGGCGGCGAGCTCTAGGAGCCCTAATATTGGCTCTGACCTCGGTCGCCCTAGCACGCCTCCTCCTGCGCCGTCTGCAGCTACCTCATCCTCTGGCGCTAGCTCAGGCGACGCCGGGGAGCTCGCCTTGACCAGCGGGGACATCGAAGCAAGCGCCACGCCCTTCTTGGATGCCCTCCTCACCCCGGCTTCCCTAGCGCCCTTTAAAGCCCGCTGGCCCTCCTCACCTTTCAGCATTCCCCCAACTCCTGCCTAAGGTGCTTTGGCCATGACCACCACATCCGCGACTACTATGAGCCCGTCCACTGCCGTCGCTGTGGCGACTCCTGCCACATGGCTCACCATTACCGCTCCCACTCCTGGCCGCCGCGTCCTCCCATGGCATGGCCTCTCCGCGCTCGCCCTTCCATCGTGACCACCTTCGAGTTCCCTGTCCTCCCCTTCACTCCATCGTCCGCCACTCCTATCTCCTCGCATTCCCCATCCTCCCTTCCGCTTTCCGGCCGTACGTCCCTCCTGCGGACGCGGCCACCCTGTTTACCCACCGCTCCATCCTCGCTCCTGCTCCTGAGCCAGAGGACCGCCATGCTCTTCCTCCACCGTCTTCCCCTGGGTCCCGGTTGCCTACCTGTCCACTGAGGATGAGTTCTCGGAGTTCACGATCCACTCGGACGACCCCTCGATGGAGCATGAGGGGGCGGCCGACGAGGAAGAGGAGGAGGAGGTCGACTCGGACGGCTCCCCTTTCCGCTTGGCCACCCCGGTGATGCCAGACTCAGAGGAGGAGCCGCCGGAGATCCTGTGGATGCCGCCGGGGGACATGGAGCGCACCTGGCGGACAACGTACGCCTTCATCGATGACGACGGTCCCATCGACATACCGGGGGCTTTCATCCAGGGCGCCCTGTTCTTCGTCACGCCTGGCCTCTCCTTCCGCATGTTCCCGTCCTCCATTGGGAACATGCTGCTCCGCTTTGACTCCAAGGCGGACCGCGACTGGGTGGCGGATTGCAGCCCCATCCTACACGAGAACGGGCACCTCTCCCTGGTTCACGCCGAGGCCATGGCCAATCGCTTCACCATTGACTTCTCGTGGTTGGCCGCGGTCTCGGTGGCGGCCTTCCCCGATGAGCACTGGACCCCTATAGGGATCATGGCGGGACTTTGCAAGCTGGGGGACGTGGTCGAGGTGGATGAGCAGTGCCTCCTCGAGGAGAACTTCTCAGCGCTCCGCACCGTGGTCTCCAGGGCCACTCGGGACGACCCCCCACGCGCGTCTGGCTCGGTAGGCCAAGCCAGGGCACCAACGGGCACTCTCTCGGGGCCTCCTACTCCATCACCACTCTCTGCGTCTAGCCCTGGGAGGAGCAGCTCGACAACACCGGGGACCTACATCGCTTCTTCCCCCCTGTGGCGGGGAATGGAGGTGGCGCACAGGGCCCTGCTGGAGCGGCGACCGGCCATCCTCTCTTCGGCCCAGTCCTTCACGGTGCCCCCACTGGACCACCCAGGGGCAGATTCTTCTTCCCTGCTAGGCTTGGCCCGGGATACTACTATGGGTATGACCTTGCTCTCCTCCCTCCCCTTCCATCTTTCCCTGTTATCATCGATTTGACGCCTCTCCCTCCAGTGTCCGCGTTGCTCGTTCGCTGGCCCTGCCGTGGCGTGAGCTTGACAACGAGGATGACACGCCTCCACCCCCACCCCCATCTCGGGAGGATGATCGTGCCCCCCGCCACACTCGGTCCAGGCGCCCCTGCGGAAGGCGTCCGTGGGCCCCCGTTCCACAGCGTGCTAGCATTCGCCTGGCGGCCATGGCGCTCGCTACATTCATGCCTGTGGCTGCCAAGGCGAGCCACCTCAGGGCGCTCAGAGATGGCCTGGCCACCTGCTCGGCTAGCCTCAAGAAGCAGGTGGTTGGGTGCAAGCTGCTTAAGCGCAAGAAGCCACTGGGGGCATTGGATCTGGGCCGCCTCGCCAAGGTTGTTGGAGTGGGGTGCGTGGGGCGTGGGAGTGCTGCTCCCGTGGCTAATGTGGATGCTGGGAGCCTGGCGGTGGCTCCATGATATGCATCATCAAGCTTGGTCCGCCCTTGCCTCCTTCGGACGCAGGGGCTCAATGTGCCGTCCCTCTCCCTGGTAATTCTCTGCCTGCCTGCACATGCAGGATGTTTTCAGCACCCTCTCTGGCTACGACCATGACGATGGCTACTGCTGGGCCGGCACCTCTCCTCTCGTATGTTTCCTTTCTGTTGGTGTGGTCCGCTCCATAGGAGCAGGCTATGTACTTTTAACGGTGTCATACCTTTTGCGCCATGAATCAGAACTGCTTGTCGTACTCCTTCCTCTCCTGGAATGCTCAGGGTTTGGGTCAGCAACCTAAGTGTGATGCAGTCTAGACACGATCTCCCTCTACATCCCCTATGTTGCTTTTGTACCGGCTGATGGGTCGCGTGGGGGCATCGTGATGGCTTGGAACCCAGGGGTTCTCACCGCCGGCTCGTCGAACTGCCAAGACTTCTCCCTAACCACCCCCTTCTCTTCTACTACCTCCTCCTGCTCCTTTCTCCTCACTAACGTGTATGGCCCCTCTGACCATCGGTACACTGACCAGTTCATGGCCGAACTTTCAGCCATTGCCCCCGACGAGGGTGTTCCTTGGTTGGTCCAGGGGGATTTCAATCTAACTCTGGCTCATGGACAAAAGTGACCCAAACTTCGATTGGGCCCTGGAAGCCAAATTCAACAGCACCATCGGAGAGCTGGGCCTATCCGAAATCCCCCTCCTAGACTGCTTATATACCTAGACCAACAAAAGAGAGTCCCCCACCTTAGACAGGCTGGACCGAGTCCTAGTCAACAATGAGTTCTTGGGCTGTTTCCCAGATTCGCATCTCACCTCAAGATTGGGCTCAACCTCGGACCACACTCCCATGTTCCTCTCCACACCCACTAAAATTCCCAAAGCCTACCGGTTCTGTTTTGAAAACGCCTGGCTCAAGCAGGCGGCCTACCTCTTCTCTGTTCTTCCTGCCTGGAATGATACGTCGATGATTACTGATGTGGTTGGGTGTCTGGTTGCTAGGATCAAAGCCCTCTGACGCGCGTCAAAAGGGTGGTCCCGCAAACACCTCTCCCACCCCACTGTTTACCATAACGCCTCCTTCGTTGTTTTACTTCTTGATCTATATGAAGAATGCAGGTGCCTCTTTGCAGGAGAATGCCAGCTCCGCCAGCTATGCCGGGACAAGATGGAGATGGTGATTGCACAGCGAGCGGTGTACTAAAAACAGCAGGGCAAGTGCCACGCACTGCGGGAAGGCAACTCCAACACCCACTACTTCCACGCTCGCGCCTCTGCATGATCCCACCGGTGGAGGGGGTGCAGCTCATTGTGGTGGAAGGGGAATAGCTCATCGCCCATGCGGACAAGGAGGCCACGCTCGCTGCCTACTACACCAACATACTGGGTGCTGAGCCGGTGACCTCATGGCCACTGGACATCGACACCCTCTATGCCACCGCACCACGAGCCGATCCCGATCCGCTTATGGCGCCCTTATCCGAGGTGGAAGCACATGCCGCCGTGCGCAACATGGAGGCAGATAGTGCGCCGGGACCTGATGGGGTTGGTCCTGCCTTCTACAAAGCTGTGTGGGAATCAACCAAGGGAGACATCATGCGGCTGCTTGATGCATTCTACCATGGCATCGGCGACCTCCAACGAATCAACAGGGCTCTGATTGTCCTAATCCCCAAGAAAGAGGCATCGGTAGCGCCAGGGGACTACAGGCCAGTCTCCTTCAGAATTGCCCCGTCAAGATCATCACCAAGATCCTCACCTCAAGACTCTAGTAACAAATTGCAGTGCTCATTGACCCTAATGAAACCAGGTTCATCAGAGGGAGGTCCATTTCTGAGAACTTTGTATTGGCGATAGAACTTGTGCAGCTCTGTCATAAACGCAAAGAAAAAACCCTGGTGCTCAAACTAGACTTCACGAAGGCATTTGACTCAATGTGCTGGTCTAGCTTACTCAAGATCCTACACACACGCGGCTTCCCTGAGAGGTGACTAAACTGGATGGAGGACTTACTGACTACCTCACGGTCAGCGATTCTTGTCAATGGCATCCAGGGGCCGTGGATCACCTATAAGATAGGGCCGCGCCAGGGGGATGCCTTGTCACCTTGTTCCTACTGGTGGCGGATGTGCTCCAGATGGTGATCAAGAACAATGAGAGGATCAAACACCCATTGGCTGAAGGAGCTGGATCTATTCTCTAATACGCGGATGACACCATCATACTAGTCCGAGCAGACAGAGAATGTGTGCAAGGGCTACGACAGGTTCTGGATCATTTCTCCATGTGCACCGGGCTAAAGATCAATTTCAGCAAAAGCATGGCTACCCCGCTGCATGTGCCAGCAACTGAGCTACAAGACTACCTTGACATACTTCAGTGTGAGCAAGGTACCTTCCTCCAGACTTACCTAGGCTTGCTACTCTCCAATGTCAAACTGCCGCTGGCAGCATTTGCCCCGCTGATAGCTAGAGTGGACCGATACCTTGCCACCTGGAAGGTGCTGCTCCTGAGCATAGCCGGGCGAGTGATCCTAATCAATGCGGTCCTAGATAGGCTCCCCACCTATGCAATGGGGGCAATGGAGCTGCCCCCCGGTGTGGTGGCGGCACTGGATGCAAGGCGAAGAGCTTTCTTATGGACAAGTACAGGAGTGACGAATGGCGCACAATGCCTAGTTGCTTGGGAGAAGGTGTGCCAAGACAAGGAAGATGGGGGCTCGGAATCAAAAGGATCGACACTAGGAACGCCTGCCTGCTACTCAAGCTGTTGCACCGGCTGCACCATCATTAGGGATCATCTTGGGAGACCTGGGCCAGGAGAACAGTTGACGTTTCCTCTATGGAAGGCTCGGCAACTGGGACCCGTTGGGCTAGCCTCCGCAACCTCCTCCCAGCTTATAGACATATCACCACAGTTGAAGTTGGAGATGGCAAGGACACCTCTTTCTGGCATGATCAATGGATTGATGATCTCCCACTCGCGGATATGATGCCAGCTCTCTTTAGTCACTTCCTCGGGCGCCAGGAATCAATCAAAGCAATTGCCAACACCCCGCTCCGCGACCAATTCCAACCTTGACTCTCTGTAGAAGCAGCTACAGAATTGGATCAACTCAATCAACTGATGCAAGGAGTGTCTCTTACAAACGAGGTCGATTGCCGTTCCAGCTTCTTTGAAGGAGCCGACCATCGATTGTTGTCTGGGCTTATCTACAAAACATCAAGCAAAGGCAACCATCAGAGCCCCTCCTTTGAGTTTGTTTGGCGCAACTTTGCCCCCCAGAGTCAAGTTCTTTGGATGGCTCCTCACCCAGAATCGGATTCACTGCCGCTCTTCACTGCTCCTCAAAAACATCATTGACAACGCTATATGTGCAATTTGTGGAAGAGAGGAAGAAACAACGGACCACATCTTCTCTGGGTGCAACTTTGTTCAGAGTTTCTGGGCCGCCATTGGCTGGAATCCTACTTAGGTGGCTAATGTACAAGAGCTCTGGACAACATCCCTCCCATGTGTCGCGAAACAAGTTCTTCACCCCTTACTGCTCCTCCTATGCTGGGAGATTTGGAAACATCAGAATGAAGTGGTCTTCTGAGGACAGAAACCTGACATCGGTTGTCTCAAAAATGCCTACAAGAACTCAGTGCAGGATTGGAGTAATCGGATCCCCTCCAAGAAAGAAGCTTTAGCTGCACATTGGAGAAACTCCTTCCCTATGTAATCTCCCATCTCTGCTGTCTTTGGGCATTGTTAGTTTTCATTTTGCCAGAGTGCTTGTTGCACACCAAGGCTTTCAGTGCTCGCCATGAGCAGCACAATGTTGTAACAACATTCTTCCACCCACCGGCCTCTGGCATCTGTGGATTATAATCAAGTAGGTGGGGATGCATTTATCCCCCGAATTCCTCTAAAAAAACGTTGAGCTCTATGCACGGAGAGGCAAGAATCCTAATTGATGTGGTGTACAGTACAACATGTTATCAATACAACAAGCTCTATGCTAACATCGCCATTAAAATCTTGGCCAACTCAACACTGCCAATGTCCCTATCGTGAATGTTTCGTTGATGTCAACACTCAAAATTTTTTAATGAAATAGATAGGCTACCTCTACCTGCTACCAATCTACACTAGAATGACATCTCCAACAAGGAGGATAGATCTCCTGTCATGCTTATTACCATACACATTTTGAGTCCAAATAATTAACAATTAAAACAGGATAACTAGCACACATGGACAAGGATAGAGAGAAGGAGCTATTCATAGGTTTCTCACACAAACTAGTCATTTCTTCGGGGGCACACAAACTCGGCTTAGCCGAACTTTTCATAAACTAATCGTTAGACACAAACCTTGTGGTAGGAACTGGGTTTCCCGATCTTCCGTCAGTTCAAGATAACTATCGATTTGATCGGAGAGAGACACACCGATCTGGCTTCAGATCACAAAGACCCAAACCCTGCAACCTTAGCACCACTTCTCCTCTGGTTATCAACCGTGTCACAATCCGGTTGACCTCGCCAAGAAGGCTAATCCCTGCTGCGAATTGAATAACACAAGCAAGAACAAGATAAAATGCAACTAAGATTGAAGTGACAATTGCGGATATATGATACAGCACACGAATGTGGGGTTTCACAAACTGATAACGGCAACTGTTCAATAACAGATTGATCTAAAGCAAAACCCAAACCCTAACGAGGGCAGCGGCTACTGAATATAATGCCTAAGGGTCATCACACCCCCTGGATGCGCCCCCCTAACGGGCTCAAACACGATACACGGCCCAACGGACCAAAAACTGTAGTGCAGCACTGGAACAGATTCTGGATGCTGGCTTGTTTCAACATTTTCCGATGACTCAGAAGGAATTTGGATCTCAAACCAATGCCATTGGTTTCCTTATGAAATTATCTTTCCAACCATGGGTAGAACGTCGAAAACAGAGTCCGTATGCGTCCTGGGCTTTCGTTTTAATCTGTGCTGGTCCTGGAGGCCGAGGCAGACTCGAATTCAAATTGGGCTGGGCCATCGTCTTGTCTTGGACGCCCTTGCTGGCCTCCAAAAGTGGTGGCCAGGGTGGAGGATGTCCAAGGGCTTCCTTGGTGAGTTCTCCATCTACTTGGGTCATGCTTCCACTTGGTCCAGGGTACCAAGGATAAAAAACAAGCCCATGACGATGACGTAGCTTCTGACAGAAACAGCAACAGAATATTTTGATGATTAGGAGACCTTGCCAATGTGATATTGATATAGGACCAGATCTATTTGAAAGCCTATCAAATAAGCTTTCCACCAAGTGCTCATTGACCTCGATTGCACTCCGGATGGATGAGTTATGGCCTTCCCAATGAAGCATCGTCAGGCTGCCGACGAACCGAAAGTTGAACTTTGTTGAACTTGCATTTTAAGACACATTTGTACCTACAATCAAATAATGACACGGACATGTGAAACCAAGTGAATTATATCCAAAGTCACTATACAAATGTAGGAATGACATCACCTTATAATCAATGGTCGTATCCGAAGGTGTCATGTCCTCATCATTCTCCCCTTCTTGACAACAAACTATCCTCGGTTTGAGCTTAGTTGCTGGACAGGTTGTTTGTAGTAGCCAAAATTGCCCCCTTCTTGAAATTGAACCTGTTTCTTCATACGAAAACTTGGGGAAGACGACATAGTAGGATGATAGCAAGTGCAGCCCTCTAGTAGATCATAATTATGTACAACAAAAGGAGATTTCAGATTAGAACAAATATAAACTTGATGCACCATATAGTCTCCTTTACAATTATATTTGCCAATAAAGTGATAAGTATGACTAGAAAACCATAAAAATTCAGCACATAAAAATTTCTCCTTCAAATAGTTAAGTTCACATAGAGTATCAAACTCAATATAACCTAAAGTATCTAAAGAAGATAATAATTTCAGCTCATCCATTTCACTAACAATTGGCAATAAAACATTAGTTTCAGCACATATTTTTGGTAACTCTTTTTTATCACAATGAGCATAATGAAAGTCATTTTGGGACAAAAGTAAATCAGATTTGGTGTGCACTAAATGTTGCTCACACGAGGTTGTGAGCACCTCATTATCTATCATGTCATCCTCTCTCTTTTGTATGTTGTCCAGCAAAAGATTAGGCGTAGCAAGAGGAACAACAAAAGACTGTTCTAGTTGATGCACCTTATCATTTGAATTATTTACAAGAGATGGATTAACAAAAAATTCTCTCATCAAAATTTTCATATCATTCCATGTGAAAGGTTTATCTAAAGAACTTAAAGGCTCCCACCAAGATAAAGCTGAATGTCACAAAATATTAGTTGCATTCTTAATCTTTCTCCTTTCACACATACGATATTGTGCAAAAATATTATCTATTTTACTTTCCCACTCAATGTACTCATCAGCACCAATACCATCATAAGTAGGTGGGAAAGGAAGGATAAAGCGACCTGTGAGAGGAGGTGCAGCAGCAATAGTCTATGTCTCATGCTTCGTTGATGTCTCAAATAGGTGAGTGTTGTGACCTGTCATTGTTAGCATCAAACAAGAAAACACGCAAGTATAAATTATCCTATCAGCTACTAGGATGAGGTCAAGTAGTAAAGTCGCACCCTCTCAAGTGTCTTACCAAGCCCTTACAAGTGTTCTTACCAAAGTAAAGCAGTAGACGGTACAACCGGTGGCTGGTTCGTGATACCTATGAGGATGTGGCACCAAGATTGCAAGGCTCTTTCTCTGTACCGATCAGAAGTATATGTGGAGCTTGGGAGGCACAATATTTAGTAGCAAGGAATAGCAATAATTAATTTCAGAATTGCAAAACTGAAAAGTAGTCCCAAGCTAGTCTGTGTCACCGGCCTAAACTTGTCCTAGACCTAGTTCAAGCAAGCAACAAAATAACTCAGCACAATACTCAAAAGATGCAATCACTTCTGGTTTTTTTCTCTTTTTTTTGTGCGGCTTTTTTTTGCACCTTCTGCCTTTTCCTTTTTTTTGTGCAGCTCTTTCTTTCTTTTTTTTTGCACCACGCCTTTTACTTTTTTTATTTTACTTCAGAAGTGCCACAAAATATTTTGACAACTCAAACTGACACAAAATGTTTTAACAATGTACTCCTGTAGCCGACAAAAGATGGCCACAAAGGATTTTGTCGAGTGATCCCTCCACCAACTAGATAGAAGCAAAAGGAATCTGAAACTTTTGCAACGATAACTCTGCTTTTCTTATCTATGACTCACGTGTAGTACAGACCTCTAGGAAAACAATCTACTTTCCATCTCACATTCAAACAGATCCATCTCTAATCAATGGCGATCAAGAGAAAAATATGTATTCTTTTTCTACTACCACAAAAGAAGGCAAATATATTTTCTCTAATAGACAGAACTATTGCAGCAATGATTTTCTTCTTTTTTTTGACTTGGAGAAGACAACTTCCAAGCTATAGACGTGGAGATGAAACTGAGATCTCAGAAACAGCAAGTAAGATTTGACGCAAGGATTAGGGAAACACTGAGAACATGCACCGCCAAAATAAATATGCAAGACTAGATTGAAATAAAATCTAGACACGTCAAACACAAACACATGCAAGGGACAACCGTTCAATAAAGCAAACTAAAATTAAAAATTGCAGCGGCACAAAGGGCGATAGGACAGCGGAAGAATAACGATGAACACGAATATTTTTGTAGGGCAAATTTTCTGGATTTATAGGACGAAGGCGAAACACTTGAACTAGGGTAAAATATGAATCTGCCAGTATACCTGAAGCTCTGATTACCACTTGGTAGGGACTGGGTTCCCCGATCTTCCGTCAGTTCAAGATAACTATCGATTTGGTCGGAGAGAGACACACTGATCCGGCTTCAGATCACAAAGACCCAAACCCTGCAACCTTAGCACCACTTCTCCTCTGGTTATCAACCGTGTCACAATCCGGTTGACCTCGCCAAGAAGGCTAATCCCTGCTATGAATCGAAGAACACAAGCAAGAACAAGATAAAATGCAACTAAGATTGAAGTGACAATTGCGGATATATGATTCAGCACACGAATGTGGGGTTTCACAAACCGATAACGACGACTGTTCAATAACAGATTGATCTAAAGTAAAATCCAAACCCTAACGAGGGCGGTGGCTACTGAATATAATGCCTAAGGGTCGTCACACCCCCTGGATGCGCCCCCCTAACGGGCTTAAACACGATACACGGCCCAACGGACCAAAAACTGTGGTGCAGCACTGGAATAGATTCTGGATGCTGGCTTATTTCAACGTTTCTTGATGACTCAGAAAGAATTTGGACCTCAAACTAATGCCATTGGTTTCCTTATAAAATTATCTTTCCAACCATGGGTAGAACGTCGAAAACGGAGTCCGTATGCGTCCTGGGCTTCCGTTTTAATCTGTGCTGGTCCTGGAGGCCGAGGCAGACTTGAACTCGAATTGGGCTGGGCCTCCGTCTTGTCTTGGACGCCCTTGCTGGCCTCCAAAAGTGGTGGCCAGGGTGGAGGACGTCCAAGGGCTTCCTTGGTGAGTTCTCCATCTACTTGGGTCATGCTTCCACTTGGTCCAGGGTCCCAAGGATGAAAAACAAGCCCATGACGACGACGTAGCTTCTGACAGAAATAGCAATAGAATATTTTGATGATTAGGAGACCTTGCCGACGTGATATTGATATGGGACTAGATCTATTTGAAAGCCTATCAAATAAGCTTTCCACCAAGTGCTCATTGACCTCGATTGCACTCCGGATGGATGAGTTATGGCTTCCCAATGAAGCATCGTCAGGCTGCCGACGAACCAAAAGTTGAACTTTGTTGAACTTGCATTTTGAGACACATTTGTACCTACAATCAAATAATGACACGGACATGTGGAACCAAGTGAATTATATCCAAAGTCACTATACAAATGTAGGAATGACATCACCTTATAATCAATGGTCATATCCGAAGGTGTCATATCCTCATCATTTTGCTAGGCCGACTTTCCATGCGCTCACTCACTCTCAAGGTTCCTCACATGGGTTAACTTGAAGACTTCTATTTGTCATCAACTCCGTGATGCAATGCATTTTTCTTGATAGTGTGTCATATGTATATTTGAAAGCTTTAGGGCATGTTTGGTTCCAAGAGACTAGAGACTAGGGACTATATTGGGACTAATTTGTAGTCCCTGAAGCTGTTTGGTTCAAGGGACTAATCTATTGCACAAAGACTATAATACCCCTACTCAATGCACAAATCAGCTGCGTTTGTACCGTCCCATGCGTTGCTTCCGCACGCATCTCGCTCGGCTCCAATGGTGCCATCGTCCTCGCCTCCCCCTTCCCAGCGCCGGACTGCCTCCGCTATCAGCCCCAATGCCATCCAGCCTCCACTCCTGCACCGGCTCCGCCTCCGCGCCGGAAGGGTTGTGCTCCGCCATCGAGCGGCACGCCACCACCCATCGCCGAGCGCGCTCCTCGTCGGGGAGGGTGCGTAGCGTCGTGCGGGGGAGCAGCTCGCCTCGTCGGGGAAGGAGCTTGGGAGGACCTCACCGAGGATGGCCACACAGCTCATTGGAGAGAAGCAGATCGAGAGGAGAGAGAAGGCAGCTTGCGCTGGAACATTTGGATCTTGCGCCGCTCCTCCAACAGCACAAGCAGGTACTCACGGCAGTGTCAGCGGTGGTCAGCGTGCAAACTTTGCCGTCGCATCGGCGGGGAGGATCTCGCCTCACCTCGTCGGGGGAGCGCCTCGCCGCCCACGACTGCGACAACCACCTGTGGTGGCGCGTGCGGTGGTACAGCGTGGCCGACGGCGCCTTCCTATGCCAGGGTTGCGACATGTCGGTGCGTCACGAGTGCCTGCGAGTCTGCGACCGACGACATTGCCACCGCGGAACCCGCACTCGACGCTCGAGGATGCCGCCAGCGTGCCGGGGGAGCGCCTCACCTCGCCGGAGGAGCTCACAGGGGCAGGGCCGACAAGGTCGACGGGGTAGCAAAGGGGGAGGAGACAGAAGAGACTACATGTGGGGCCCACAAGAGATGAGGGATAGGCAGAGTCCAACATGAGCAATAGTCCCAATTAGCACCTTTGGAGGGGCTAATGGACTAGGGACTATTAGTCCCTCTTTTAGTCCCTATGTTTGGCAATTTAGGGACTAATTGATACTAAAAATTAGTCTCTAGTCTCTAGTCCCTAGGAACCAAACAAGGCCTTAGTTTGGTTATTTTGGTGTGTTCTAAGAGTATGTGCTGCCAACACGTCCACAATTGAATTCACGTTGAGAGCTGGTGGCAGAACCAAGGATTGAATGGAGTCTGGGCGAACATCAGAGAGGAGGGTGGGGGTTACAGAAGGCTGTTAACCAACGTGAAAGCAAATTTCACGGGTGGATCAGATAGTTTTGTCATCCAGTGAGTGAGGCATATGGCCATCTCCATTTGCGGACTCATGAGCCAACATGGCGTCACATGATTCCACTCTTCAGCGATGGAAATAATCAAATATTGCACTGACACAAGAATGGACTCTAATCTTTCGCATCGATGCATGCTAGATAAATTATTACTTGATTGCAATAATGCTTACAAAAATGGCTCATCATATAAATAAAAATATATTTTAAATAAACCATACATTAGAGTATAATTTATTTGTGCAATGTCTACATAACTTGAGGACTATTGGCCTTTTTAGCAGGTCGTGCAGATAGGCATCGCCATGGCCTCGATGCTCTGTCCATGGAAGCACTGGCCAGTCGGGATGGGGCCGTCTTTGCTCATGACAAAGGCATTCAGAAGCTGATCATCGAAACGGACAGCCAAGAACTTGTCAGGTTGTGGGGAGTAGGACTCAAATTGCACCAATCATTAGAGAAATTCATGATATTTCTTTGTTTTTTCCAGAGTTCAAATTGCTTTATACTAGCAGGTCATGTAATCAAGTAGCTTATGTATTAGCAAAACAAGTCTCAGATGGCACTAGGTTGGGTGTGTGGCACTGTGTACCATCCTGTGTCGAGAATCTGATGCTTATTGACTGTAACCCTGCTGAAGCTTGAATGAATGATGAATTGAGTCGCCAAAAAAAACTTGAGGAGTATTAAAACTACCTCATAATTTAAGCACCAAGCTTTTCACTTAATTATTGACCTTCATTCACCTAGCTTTTCTCCCTTCACACACTGGTTTGAAACTACTCCTAGCATCCAAGTTGGGCAACAATACGTTTGTTACTCCACCCAATTCGGGAGACAAAAGCTGATAGCACTCATATATATTTGTAGGCTTTGTGGGGTGTACGTAATCTCTCTGACTCTTTTGTTTAGCCGCAGGGGAGCCCGGGCGCGCCTAGGCTACCTTGGCCTGGGTCCGCCCATGCACACACAATTTGCTTTAAGTAGAGAGTAGTTGTAATGCGAACCAAGCCTAGCTCATTTGATTAGGTTTCTTGTAGTAGAACCTGCCCATCCGGGGTTTAAGTCTTCAATTTGGTGTAGGTGCTCGTATTTTTTAAAAAAATATTTTGGGATTTAACAGTGTTGTGCTTTTAGTAGTCGACTTTCCCGTCAATATCAAGACACCTAGGAACAGGGGCGAATCCATGCCCCGTGCTAGGGGGCTGTAGCCCGGGACGCAGCCCCAAATTCCTTACATACATGTCTTTCTCAACAATGCAAATTCTTGATTTTGAGCCAAAAATAGCCTCTTTCATGCAGCACTTCACTAATTAGCCCTCCCTAAGATAGTATTTCGAGATCTGCCCCTGCCTAGGAAGGGTAGAGTTTGCGTATCTATATTCATAGATGTGAGTGTGCGTATATGTTGAGCGTCTGCCTTTTGCATATACTTATATAATTTGAAAAGAAAGAGTAGTTGTAATCCTTGTGTAGGTGCGGACGAGGCATGCTGTAAACACTATATCCGTGAAAAGTAAATGTAACGGTGCGCGCGTATGTGACAATTGTTTCACGAGCCAACAATCTTTGTTTCTAGTCTCCACAGGTCTGCTCTCCGAAATCAGTCGCTACCCACAGATCCAGTGATGTGGAGCCAAATGGACACACACACCAATGGAACTGTTTGCATTGTACCACTTGACAATACTGGAAACTGATGCAAAGGAGGTTGTGTTGGCAATCAACTCAAAGAAGTATAGTGACTCAGATTGTGGCCATCTTATTGATGAAGTTAAGTCATTAGTGAACTTAAATTTCATTGAGTGTGCTTTTGTTCCTAGAGAATGTAATAGGACTGCTCATGAGCTAGCTGGCTTGGGGTTTCTTTGTAATGAGGGTGATGAAGTCATCATGAACTACACACCCGAATGTGTATTTGTCGCGGTGGCTAACGATTTGTTAGCAACTGAGTAATGGATATCCCAAAGTTTTTTAAAAAACCACCGCCTTCTATCCATCACTGCGCGGCGGGGTAGTCGAATAACGGCAGCGGCGTCACGCTGTCGCTGAGCGGCGCGGCGCGGAGCACCTGGTCTGTCGTCCGCCAAGCGGGAACGCCAGCGCGTGGCGGATCTCCTCGGCGGACCGCCTCCACGTGTACATCCAGTTGGCACGCCAACGCAGGGCCGGCACCCCTGCCGTAGAGGTGCCGCACCGGCCCTTGTGTCCGCCGCCGTACGTTGGACACGACGCGCCCACGCTCCATGGCCTCGTACCGCCTCGCGCCACGGCGTCGAGCCCGTCCACGATCTCCGCATGGTATTGGCACCCCAGCCTCCGGAAGTAGTTCGCCCACCGGTCCCGGCCCGCTCCGAGGGTGCCTGGACAGGAGGTAGACGAGCACCGACTGGTGCGTACTCCGGCCGGCGAGGGGGCCAGGACCAATCCCATGCGCGCCCACGCGTCCATGAGGTCCAGCGACCACTGGAAGTCGGGGATGAGGAAGACACCGACGCGGCGCGTTGAGATCAGTTAAGAAGGCACATCACCCACGCCGGCTAACTCTTGCTACACCTCCCGCTCCCAGGTGGACTTTGGCGAGCTCGCTGATCCGAGGATCCCCGGCCCGAACTGAATAGCACCGAGGTGCGTCCCCGGCTGGTGAGCGCGCGCGGTGCGCCACAGACGAAGCTGACGGCGGCGAACTCGGCCAGGACGTACAGCTTGTCGCGTGATGGCCGGAGAGGAACGCCTGCCTGATCCGGGACCAGGGGCTCGGTCGTTCGACGATGGCGGTAGCACTAACGGCGGGCACGACGTGAGCGGCGCCCGGCCCGTGCGTGAGGTCCGTCCACCTCGATCAATCGTACACCGATGTGCCGTTGGAGTAGAACGTACAACAGGGAGGCCCCAGTGCCGCTCTCCGTGCCTCGCTCATGCTCGCGACACCATCACGCACGGGGCGGCAGGCTGCGTGGTACGTGTGGCCGCGCTCGTTCCGCACGCTGGCGCCGAATTACCAGTTCCCCAGTCTCGGTCAGGAAGTGGCCGGCGCAGCACACACATGAAGTTGACCACCCGCGTGGTACATGTTGCATCCATGCCGCCACGTTTAAAGAGAGTACATGCAGACTGCATGTTTCCTTTTCTTTAGGGAGTGACAAAAAGATTCAGTTTTTTTTTTTTTTTGAGAGGAACGAAAAGATTCAGTCAGCAGCTGCCAAGAAAATAACGACTCAAATCAGAACATGGGCCAACGACGAAAGAAAGACAAGCGTGGTGCGACGGTGGCTCGTCGACGTCACCCGCTGGCGCCCTTTCCCTCCCGCTGCACGAGCACCGCTATCGCCAGGTAACTATCCCCTCCCCTGAACATTTGCGTCAAAAAACTATCCCCACACACATCACCTACTTTAGTAACAGTTAAAATCAGATGGCATCGAAATAGTAAAGCTTGTTGAGGCCAAATTACCTGGAGGCGGGTTTGTGAAATAAGATGACAGGAAACGAGCTCTGGTCAGCCGCCTGTTTTTTTTAAGGCAAAAACTGTTGGGGAATCCCCACAGCACTTTATTTTATAAATTTTGTAAAATAGAGCACAAACTTACAATAAGAATTTAACTGAATCATGTAGCCAAAAACAAAAGGCTGATCAAAGATCATCCTTGAACCGAAGGGATTGAAGGAGGCACTGGTTTTTGAACTTTCTGAACCAAATGTCAATGTGGACTAAGCCATTGTTGAACACTTTATCATTTCTTAGCTTCCAAATCTCCCAGGAGGCAATGACCACTACCTCCATAAAGAAAGGGATGTTTTGCTGTTATCTCGCGTGTGCCAGCCTGGGGTACAAACTGAGGCCCGTGTTCCATTGCATACCAATCTTATCCCAACAACTCTTAGAGAAAGGACAGTTAAAGAATAGGTGATCCAGGTCCTCATCAATCCTGTTGTTACATAAGATGCAGTACGCATTATTTTCTGCATACAGATTCCTTCTCTGGAGCATTGTTTTAGTGTTCAATCTGTCAACTAAAACCAACCAGGCAAAAACTTCAACTCGTAGAGTGCATTTCGATTTCCATAGCCAAGAGAAGACTGGGTGCTCTGGCAGGTTCTGGAAGGCTAGTTTGTATACTCTGCTCGAAGAATATGTTGCATTGCCCCACTGATATATCCAGGTATCTCTACTCTCTTGAACAAAAGTCTGTGACTGCAAGAATTCACCGAGTAGTTTAAGTTCTTCAAACGCCTCTTGTGAGAGGGGCAGCGCAAATAAAGTATCTAAATCTTCGGCTGACATAGCTTCACTGACACTGACGTTAGGATTTCTGGCAAAAGAGAACAGTCTCGGGAAGCGCAGTGCTAAGGCGTCCCCTGACCAGAGATCATGCCAAAGGGTTACGGTCGTGCCATCACCTATGTTGCATCGGGCAATATTCCTGAAAATTGTGCTCAACCTTTGTACATCCTTCCACCAGAACGAGTCAGCCTCCCTTGTGGCGTGTGGCACCTTGTTGGAATAATACTTGCTCCAAACGAGATTGACCCAGGGAACATCAACTTTGCTATAGAACTTGTGGAGATGTTTGAGAAGGAGAGCATCACTTTGCACCTGCAAATTGATGACTCCCCCTCTTTGGTTTTCTAACCATTGGCCAAGCAGCCAAGTTCCCTCCTTTTTTCCTCAGGTCATTGCCTCTCCACAGACATTGTTTGCGTGCTCTATCAACGTTGTCGATCACGCCGATCGGTAGTTTGAGCGTGCACATTGCATAGGTGGCTGTTGATGTGAGCACCGAATTAACCATCTGCAGCCTTCCAGAGTAAGATAGTAGTGATGAACAAGCAGATAAACGCCTTTCAATCCTGTCCATCAGCGGTGTGTAGTCTTCTTGCAGTACAGTACTCGCTTGTCCACCAGGTTCTCGGCATCGTTTCAAGGGAAACAGTCTCGGTCCACTCTGCATGGTTCCGGCAATCGCCCCTGCAGATTCCTGTGTTCTGGTGCATTCTGACACTGATGACCCGTGCCGGTCTGGTGATATAAACAGCTACAAGAGAACATTGCAGGCATCTCTTGCTAAAGGGCACCCTGAGGATGCAGTAAACAGCTACAAGAGAACATTGTCCAATTTGACCATCGAAGAGGAACAAGTTACAGTAGGAACAACTGAACTTTTCTGGATCAACGAACATATGAAGTTGTTTTGCACTATCATTAAAATATTTCTGATGTTTATACGGTCAAAAAATACATTACCAATTCATTCTTGTAGGTTAATGAAAAGGACAGCGATTCAAGATTCAGCAATTGTGCCTGGATCAGCTTCGACTATACCATGGCCGTGGGTTTTCGGCGAGACAGAGTAGAACGGCGGCCGCAGTCATGCCCATTGCAACCGAACCGGACTCTGAAAAGGGGAATCCAAATTTGGTCTCAATCGGATTCCGAACTGCAACCAATCCGGCCATTGGCCAAGTGCTAACCGAAGAATTTGTCTACCGCAAACCTAGCAATTTTATTGCTTTCCTGGTTCGACAACATGCCTTGGCGCCACTCACATCTGGAAGACATCAGCTCCCCCCCGGATTAAATTCTTCTTCTGGTTGGTGATGAATGGTCGCTGTTGGACTGTGGACTGCAGATGGAGACATGGCTTGCAGGACTCAAACGTTTGCATCCTCTGTGAGCAAGGATCGGAGACCATTCACCATATTCTCTTGTGTTGCTCCTACAGCAGAGAGGTTTGGTATGCATGTCTTTCCTTGCTGCAGCTACAGTCCTTCGTTTCTATTCGTGATAAGCCGGTGCTTGATTGGTGGTTGGGACAGCGCAAGCATGTTCCAAAGGATCTCAGAAAAGGGTTCGACTCGTTGTTTGTCCTCATCTGCTGGATGCTGTGGAAGGAGCGCAATACAAGAACGTTTGATAACAGCATCGCCACGGCACAGCAGCTGCTCTTGGTCATTCGTGATGAAGGGGCGGCTTGGTGTGCGGCGGGGTACAGGCACCTTAGGGTACTTATGAGCTCGCGCCTTCGATGATTGACTAGGACTCTGTTGTTGTCGTCAGTGGTAAATTTGTAGCAACTTTAACGGTTTTGTAATTTTTGTTTAGCAAAAACATAAAGTTTGCCAACTCTCAAATCAATATGAGGAGGAAGAAAAAAGATCATCTCCAACGGTTTGGCAAAATTAACTTGCCAAAATTCAAAAAAGGAAACCCGGCGACGCGGGAGTAGCACGTGAGACGAAATGCCAAGCCGATCGCGAGTTTGCATATATGCCAATTCATCTCAGGATTTTGCCAAGTTAACAAAAATACAAAGTTCATTTGCCAAACCGTTGAATAAGAGTTTTGTAGACTTTTTTGCAAAAACAAGAATACAAAGCTCATTTACAAAACCATTGAAGTTGCTCTTAAGATGTAATCGTTCACTGGGTGTAGGAGGGCAGTGGTAACCTGGGTTACTACTCCCCGTTGCGTTTATAATGTATCTTTAAAAACTCCTATCTGCTTAATGCAATATGCGCCATGGCGTGTTCTAGAAAAAAATTTTATTTCTTTCCATCGGGTGATGGGAAACTTATTAAATACCCAGATCTGACATAGGGAAAGAATTCGGTTGACAAAAAGGCAATCCATCACCCAAATTTCATTAGGACACCACTGAAACCAAAACATAAAAATAAAAAAATAAATAAAATATACAATTTTGTATATATAAAAAATAGATCTAATCTATGAAAGGCAAACAGGAAGAATTTCAAATGACAATTCAAATTGGACACACAAATTATAGAAAAATTCTAAAAAAATAAACTACATATTTTTTCTATGAAAAGAAAATTGGAAGAATTTCAAATGACAAATCAAATAGGACACACAAATAACAGAAAAAATTCAAAAAATTTCATATTTTTCTATCAAAGGAAAATTGAATAAATTTCAAATGGCAAAAGCAAACAATACAAATAAATTAAGAAAAAATCAAATAACAAATTCCACATGTTTTTTATGAAAGGCAAATCGAAAGAATTTCAGAAAGCAAATCAAATAGGACAAACAAATTACAAATAGCTTCAGATATCAAATTGCAAGGCAAATTGGAAGGGTTTCATAGAAAAAACAAATAAAACATACAAAATTAAAATAAACATATCAAAAAAATTATCAGATTTTTCTATGTAAGGAAAATTGGAAGAATTTGAAAAGAAAAAACAAATAAAGCATACGTATTTCATAACAAAAGGAAAAATAACGAACAATCAGTTTACACTAAATGAACTCAAAACTTACACCTGAAATAAAATAAAGAGTTAAATATGGTATAATAAAATGTAATCTTGACAATGGATCTTCTTTGTATGTGCTACTCCTTAGGATGAGTACTCATACATACTAGTACTCCTTATGATGCACTACCGGAAACAACTGGTTTGCTGAGTGCCCGAGGCCCCCAAAAACACTTGGCAAACTTCACTCATCTTAAAGTGTGATAGTAAAGAGCTCTTTGCCTAGTGCTTTTTATCGAGCACTCGGTGAAGTGCTGAATCGGCACTTAGCAAAGCCACGAGAGCACTCGGCAAAGCCCACTCATCTTAAATTATGATAGCAAAGAGCTCTTTACCAAGTGTTTTTTTTTCTGGCACCCGGCGAAGCGTTTGCCGAGTGCTGAATCGGCACTCGGCAAAAAAACTCAACAGAAGTTTAATAAAAAATATCTCAAAAAATAGCAAAAAAAATTTAATATCTAGGGAGGCCCCCACCGGCCAGCGCGGCATTTTTCGCACAAAATTCGTGCGCTACACCACCGGCGGGATTCGAACTCGCAACCTCTCCATGTCAAAAATAATGTCTTAGGACATCATTGTATGCTTACTGAATATCATAAAATACATCAAAGAACACCACATTTTTACTCGTAGACATGAAAAAATACATCATTGAACATTAATACTACATCAATGAACATTAATTATTTGTGGTTTCACATCAGTTTTCTCATATTTTGCACACTCGGTACCTGTCAATATGCCAACTTACTCTGATTGGTGCTGATATAAAAATGAAACTTGAGAGCTAATTATAATTATGTCTTTCATATAATTTTTTCAAAACAAAAAGTGACATGAAAGAAACTCTTATTTTACAAGCCGCACGGGATTCAAGGAGGAATAAACAAGGCTGATATGATGAAATGGAGAGGAAGAGGGATGAGGAGCATAAGGCCAGGAGAGGCAATTGGTTAAGGATTTTATTTGCTCATAGTTCTGTTCTTTGATCATTTTTGTCATGTTTTCAGTTATAATTCTAACTAGCTAATGAATTGATCTATAGGAAGAAGCTAGGGCATGAAAAGCAAAGGAGGAGGAGGCTGCTGCTTTAGAGTTTAAGAAATGGAAAGGAGCCTTTTCTGTTGATGCTAAAGGTACAAAAGAGAGTGAGTCGCAAGAAGATCGTCAAGATTTGCTCCACAACTTTGTAGAATACATAAAGGTTGTGAAGCATATGTCTTTACTTGTGCTCTCATGACTATGCTTATTCTCAAATTTGGTAACCAGAAAATTAAATCTCACTATGTCCACACAAATGGTTGGTGCTCTATGTAGACTAGATGTTTGCCCTCTAGTCTACACAGAGATATTGTTTCATCTCTCTACATTGAAGTCTGCCAAATATCTTATGAGAAGTTGTCACAGTGCATCTTTTCTCTAGTTTGCTAAATGGTATTTTAAACGATGCAATATTGTTCTACCATATTCTTGAGTATATTTTTTGCCAATATCTATGTGGTATGATATGCTTGGATATGTAAATTGAGTAACTCACTATTATCTTTTCCTTCTCTAAACTTCAGAAGCATAAGTGTGTTCCCTAGAGGATCTAGCTGCAGAGTTCAGGATGCGAACCTAGGTACTTAAAGACTATACATTGGTTGGTCCCATGTTATATTTTTTACATCTAAAAGGCCCAAGTGTGCGAAAGGCAGGTACTACTGGTGAGGAAAGCATTTCTGGATATTTCTCAAAAAAAGAAAAGCAATTTTGGATGAGCCAATGTTTTCCTTGGCCCTAAAAATTGTTCTTTAATTAGTTTCTTGGCCCTTTATTTCTCAAACTTGCTTATTTGGTCCTAAAATAACTTTTTGGTTTCTTGGCCTTTCCGTTAGTTTTGATGGATTAATAATGTTAAGCTGAATGTGAAAAGATCTTTTACCACTCGTACCATAGGCTACCATTCACATGTCTTTCAGGCTATCTCTATCAATAATTTCCGAAAATAAGGTACAATATTTGTGAAGCAATGAATCAATATTTTTAGTTTTTTCAATAATTATTTTTTCAAGCTAGGGGCAACCACTAGGTGCTGCACCATGGGCTCCACGCTCGCTGTCAGCATGTGCACCAACCCACAAATGTGGTCCTACCACCTTCGCGATAGCCTTACACTCTCAATGGTTGGTCTGGCTAATCTAAATCACCTCCTTGATGGTGATATCGACATGGATGATTTTCATCACAGCGTCAACTAAGTTGGAATGAAGAAGATAAAAGGTATTATAGCGAGTCTCATACGTCTATATGAGAGATCCTACAGGCACATCGAGAGCACCGTTGATATGGTTTGTGGGCTCAGAAAGGGATGAGGAAATTTACACATGTATGTGCATCATACAGGATCATAGGAGCTAGTATAAAAAGCGGTGTACAAAGATCCAGAAGGGGAGTTGAAAGCTCTTGTTTGGTTTTAGCTAATTAATGACATAACAAGTTACTAATAATTTCACTAAGTATATGTAGAATATATTAGCAACATACGAGGGTGGCATGAAGATGACCACAAGATAATGGTGATGTACATGGTGTACATGGTGTCATGATCTAGCTTCGAGGAATCGAGGAGAGCCCATAGAGATCAAGGCAAAGGTATGTCTTGATTAGATTTTTTGGTTTGATGATCGAGACATTATAAAGAGTGTGATCATATTTAGGGTAGATAGTTATACTATTAAGAGAAAAAGTCACGTTTATCTTGACATTCAAGTGCCACTAGGTCTAAATCATGAGCATATGTATTTAGGATCTAGTGCACTAATATATTACCTTGAAAAATGGTTTTGAAAATAGTAACACATGTATATTTAAGATGTATACATTTGGTGTTAGCACGTAAGGCAATGTGGTTGAAATTGGATCACCGAGAAGCTTAATTAATTGAAGAGTTGGACAGTAGCGTCGGACGGTCATCTACAGCAGCGTCGGATGCAACAACGAGTGTCCAACGGTCAGTGACAAGGGAAGGCAGCTTCGGCACGTGGCGTCGGATGTCGCAGCTGCGTCCGACGGGTCTGTGTCAGACTGTGTCGACGCGTCTGGACCTCTCTGCGTTGTTTCTAGGCGGCGCCGGACAAAGGCTATGGTGCCAACTAATACAGGTGGCGTCGAACAGAAGTCGTAAAGTAGGACAGTGGGTTTCAGTGTCACACGGAGAAGCTGGCGAACCAGGGATTGACACTTCGGCTTCGGACAGTGGACTATGCGTCCGACGCTCTGCATCGGAGGGTGACCGACACGATTTCTACTCTGCATCGGAGGGTGACCGACACGATTTCTACTCTTAGGAGCTCTCTGGACACTTGACAGACAAAGTCGGACGGTGGTTGTGAGCGTCCGAATCTCTGTAGACTTGCATCCGACGGGCTCTGACACAACGCAACGGTCGGCAATGCGATTCGATCGGGGACACATGGCAGCACTAGACTGGCCGCAGCGTCAGAGGCGTCAGACACTGGCCCTTTGTGTCCCATGCTTAGTGGACAAGCGTCCAATGCATGGTAACAAGCTTGTTGTTGCTTGGCTCCCTATAAATATGTGATGACCGGCCATAGGGTGACACGCTTGGCCATTTTTATTTGCTTGCGTACCCTTTGAGTTAGAGAGACTCCCTTTCATTCATCTCTTTGTATCATTGTGACATTCTTGTGAGATTGAGTGATATTCAAGTGTATTTGCTTTAGAGTTGCATCTAGTGATAATTGATCTTTATGATTGCTATGGATTTCTTGTTACTCTTGGTGATTCACGTTACCCTAGATGATTTGAGTAGTGGCAGTGTTTGAGCTCGTGTTGGTGATTGTTCGAGGCCACACCGATAGATTTATGAGGGGTTCTTGAGCCTTTCCCGCGGGAGATCACAATTGGCTACTCTAGTGGATTGCTCATGGCTTGGAGGATCCTTATCTTATATTGATAGTGAGGCATCCGGCTATGGGTATGGCTATGTGATGCCATTTTAGCGTGCACATCTCTAAGTGGGTGTATTGCCACAATGAGGACTAGATTGCCGGGAAGCAAGTGAACCTCGGTAAAAAATCTTGTGTCATCTTGAGCCGAAGATTTCTTGTGATTGTTATTGTGTTTGATTGGTTCATATCCTCTACACCGGCCATATAAAAATATTCAATCCCCTCTCTTGTACTTACATTCATAGTTATATCTTGTGTAGTGCTTGTTGTGTAGATTAGCTTCTAGTGTAGCATAGTTGTAGTTATCTTGTTTTCTAGAAGTAATCTAGCTCCAAGTTTTATTGGTGTGATCTAGAGATTGTAGCGTATCTTGCTAGAATTGTTTAGGTGACTTGCTTAGCTTAGTTGAGCAAGTGCTAGTGAGCTATGCCATCTTACGTACTAACTCTTGGTCTTAGTGTTTTGCAAGAAATTTTTATAGGCTATTCACCCCCCTCTAGCCATTTAGGACCTTTTAAGAGTAGCAAGAAGTGTCTGTATTGGAGCTGCTAGGAGAAGAGGAAGAGGAGGAGGAGGAGGAAGAGGATCTGCTCGAGTGTCCTGGGCACCGCCATATCTCTTTAGAGAAAGGCAAGTCTCAGAGCATTTCCTCCTATGGTTTACAAATTACCTACATTGCATCGTTATGTGCAATGCACTGTTGACGATTGTTAACCATCAATTTTATATGTCAACCAAAGAGAGAAAAGGGGCCATAAAATGAACATCACCATAGACTTAGGGCTTTCACTAATAATTTCCATGACTTTTGGTAAATGTCTGTTTCTGCAGGGGGTTATCAGAAAATACCCAAGGAGAGCCGCATGTCAAATTTACATAGAGAGAAACAATCCTACGTGTAAAAAAGAACAATCTAGAAGACTCGAGAAGGTAGCACCCCGAAGGGAAGGGCCCACCTGCCAGATGGCTGGGCGGCCGCCCACCCCCTTGGGCACCCGCCCCTACACCTCCACCAATGAGGTGCAAGCTCACGGATCCTGCCTCCACTGACCTTGAGGAGCAATCTTAGCCACCAATTTAGGTCGGTTTGATCCAAGGGCTGTGAGGCATCCTAAAGGGCTATATAATCAGGGCCCCTAGCCCTGGGAGAGAGAGAATTCATTCTCTAACTCATTTGAGAATTGAGAAGTAGAGGTAGCCATCAGCAGAGCCAGGATTTAGAGATCTCTCTACCAGAGAATTAGAATAGCTACTCCAATTCCTTCAAGTTCTACATAGGTTTAGACTAGCTAGAGGAAGAGTCGGGCGCTTGTGCTCGGAATTCTGGATCTCCATCATCAAGGATTGGTATTATCTTGTATCTTTTCTTAAGACTTTATTCTAATATCATTATGTTTCTATTTATTATGTTCCTAGTTTATTCTAGTTCTACATTTGATATGGTTATGATTGATAATGAGTTTATGTATATGTTTGCAAAGCGTTTAGCTCTCTTTGCAGGAGAGTTAGGTGGTAGATTTCATGTAAGCATGGTGCTTAGATGTTGTTTACCTGCAAATGCACCCTATTGGCCGAATCATGTGGTAGATCGTGGAAGTGACAGTTTCATTGAGTCCTTTGTATTCCATCCCCCGTTGATAGGACTAGCAGAACCAAAGTTGCGTAGGAAGTCCTGCTATGTCTTGGCTTTTTATAGCAATGATCCTTATACATAGATGAAGAGTCTTTTGTGCTATATATGATAGTATAGCATTAGAGTAGATGAATGACTTAGTAGATTAGAACCTACCTAGAAATTTTATCTTGAACTAATAAGACATCTACCTACCTTTATGTTGGCTTACCCCCTGCATGCCAAGGTAGGTTACTGTGCAATCGATCACTCATAAGTAGTCATGTTTTGCAAGTTTATCTTATTTTTTAAGTCCTTATTCTTTCCCTTGAGCTAAATATAAATAACGATACCTGGAATACTTCCCGATGAAGTACTGCAATGGTATTTAATCTGTACGCTTGCGGATCCTATATTTATTAGAGGAGCAGTTTTTATACCAACACTTCTACCGTCATGCTAGGGATGACAACTTAGCTTAACTGGTGTTAGAAGTGTCAACATGCATTAATTTTAGAAGTTGGTAGGGAGACCATTGCTGCATATTATATCCTCCTTGCTACTTGATATATCTATCCTTGACACACTACTAGTGTATAGTAGGATCAAGTCAAATGCTTAGCTATGCTTAGACTGGTAGAAGTCGGGTGGTTTTTTGTCACCTACAAGCTATAGGTGGTTACCTGATCTATATTTGCAATGTGTTGATAATCCTAGAAATAACCAAGTGTATGTGTTGGATAAATGGAGACTGGATGGAGTTTTATAGGGTTTTGGACTATAGTAACTTTGTCTATGTCGACTAAAGACCGATCATTGTCGCCCCTCAAGTTATGTTTAACGCATGCCCCCACATTTAGCTGGAAGTATAAGTTGTTTCGACTGCGAAGCTTAGTAGCTCTATTTGGGCCAGGAATCAATAGGTTGGGCGCATCGTATTGGTGATGGATGGGCGATGACAGGGGCGTGGAGAGCAAGTCCAAGGGCAGGCTGGGCCTGATTCCTAATAGTAGAGAAGCTCTTGGGTACGATGGCCTCAGTTGGACCCGTGGCTACCCAAAGAGTACCAACGATGACCTAAGTTGACTAATGATCTGGTCTACCTAGGTTTATGTGGGTAACATTTCACCAGCTGGTTAGGAATCGATTCAAATCTTCATCACTCCTGGATAGTGAGTACTTGACTTGAGCTTCATCATCGTAGTAATGTTTATGGAATACTTGATGGTTATGTGGATGATGTTGGAAATGTTGAGTTGGGTAATGGTGACCATTGATGCTTAATAATGAATAAGTGAGTGCTTTAGCATAGGATCTGCCCCACTCTTTTGCAAAAAAGCATAAGGATTCAATTTATTTTTAGTTTATGACAGGTAAGTCTTGCTGAGTAAATTCTCGTACTCAAGGCTTTATTTCCATTGTTGTTGCAGATGGGAAGATGTTCTATGGATACTGCGCAAACATCTCTACCCCGTTCTAGGAGGTGAGTAGACCAAGGGCATGGTCCTTCTATATAATATTGTCTCACCTAATGCTTTTGTTGGATTTGATCTGGTACTAGCATTGTATTAAACTAAGTGTGAGTGGGTGTGGCCTTCAAACTTATTTGTTTTCGCTATGATTCAAGACTTGGTATTGTAATAACTTTTATGTTGAACTATGACCTGTCAAACTATGTGCGAACTTTATGTATGTAACTCATGAATGGTGTATGCAAAACTGTATGAGATTCAAGCTATATGTGAAAGTTCAAAACCCTTTGTGATTTCACGGACTAACGGGTTTATATGGTCTCAAGGGTGCTAATTAAACTGCATTGTTGGATTAATTCATACTTATTCTTATTATATAAATTGGACGGTTCTGTTATAATTATGGCACTAGGTTAAAAAGTGGTTATGTCTTATACCATCTTCTTAACATTAGGCCAAGTAAACCACTTCCATATAAGTAACTAAAATGCCAGAATGGGCCTCCAATAGGAGAAGCACGAAGAGTAGTAAGAATTTTCTATTGTAACTCGGTGCTACTAGCCATCTGAATTCTGGATTTATAGTTGATGAGTCGATTATGCAAGAAAAAAATGCCTTGAGGGCTATTCACAACTGATAATTAGTCTAGAAAAAAGTTTAGGAGTAGCTGGGTGATGCTCATATGTATCATTCAACTAGTTGAGCCAAACGGGTTGTCTATAGACAAGGCATAAAATTCAGCTGTAGGTTGTACTAAAGCAGGATAAAGTCTAGAGTGCATTAGCTGCTGAGTTTTTAGTAAGACTATCTTATAATTCAAACCTGATATTTTGATTGGTGTTTGTAGTTGATCAGTAAAACTCTCGATCTAAGCATCTTTGATCAGTTCTAATGTGAAACTCAACGGTGATGTAGATAAGACCGCCAGTGATATGTAGCTAATCATGTAGATGATGATATTCCAATTGTATCCATGATTTATAAAGTGTTCATTGAATATCCATTATAGACAACTTGTATTGATTGGTGATTATGTGAATTGTTTATGGAATTCAATTACTTAAATGGTTATTCTAAAGTTGTCCCTGGTCGGCGTTCTTGTGAGAACACACTTGAATATTAGACCAGCACATGTATTAGTTGATGGCTATATTTCACAAGTCATGGACATGGAGATGTCAAACTAATAATGTGGGCACATGTGAGACATGTAGGCTGGACTGACCCGATATGAGAAAGTCTCTATTCATGTCATGTACGTTATGTCCTTAGACCTAAGATTGTGGTATGTACTCAAGATGTGAAACGTCCTACTTAGGGACTATCAAACGATGCTCCATAACTGGGTAGTTATAAAGGTGGTCTTCGGGTGGTCGGGAAGTATGCTATGAGACATAGATAATCAAGATGGAATTTGCCCCTCTCTACGTGAGAGAGATATCACTGGATCACTCAAGTGATTGGATCAACAAATGCATGTCCATGCTTGGGTTAAGTGTTAACCCACAAGTTGAACCATATATCGAGTGGCAAAGGGAATAACTTGTATGTGGTCGTAGTGGTTCATCTGATATGATCTTTACATGCACATAGGAGTTGTCACGCCTTGCTAGAAGCCGCTGTCAACTATTGGGTGAGTAGGAGTACTTAGCCCATGTCAATGTGTGCGTGAACCTATAGGGTCGCACGCTTAAGGGGCTGGAAGCCTAATTCAGGTTGGACCCGAATTAGACAAGGCTTAGGGTTACTAATGGGCCTCCAACTCATGAGCTCATTGGGACACCTATATAAGCAAGGGGCAGGGGCGCGGTCAGGGTTACACACACCTTTGGTAGCCATCGTCGCCCTCCCCACGCTCGCGCCTTCTGCTCCTCGCGGACCTAGCAGTCCGGAGGCGCATCGCTTCTTCCCTGCATGTGTGAGATTCCTCAGAGGTGTTGCATCTGGAGCACTGGGATGAACCACGTGAGGGGATTGAGGTGACAGACGACCACGCAACTGCACTGCCTGCTGCGACGCGTACGACTACATCGAGTCATCTTTCGCTGCACCTGCGCGTCTAGTGGTAATCCCGTAACCTGTAACTAGCAGTAGATCCTGGTTTATGAGGTCAAAAAGTTTTGTATTCTAGCTAGCATAGTACGCTCATAACCCAATAGTGGTATCGGAGCCGTTACTGCCTCGTTATAGGTTCGGTTTTGTGCATATGGTGATATGCGTGGTTATAGATGAGTCTCTAACCTTGGTTCGTCATCTTGCCGTGTTGGTCTTGAAACGATCTACTCGTACCGGTCGGAATTTCGCCATCCGAGTTAAGTGATTCATGTAAATCCAGTCATGATGAGTTAGAGATTAATCAAATTGATTGAATTGAACCCTAGGTCAAGTGCCAAGCGTATATGATGTGCGGCGCCGGTTTGTCGAGAAAAGTGTTGTTCGGTAAAACAACCGTAACTTTTGAATCGTAACTCAGATTGAGACGAACTCTAAATGAAAATCGTAAAGAATGAAATTTTACATCTAGTTCTCAATGAAATTAGAATGGCAAAATAAGGCTTGGAAAATAGAGTTTTCTACGTTGCAAGATTAGACGTCGAATTCGGATAACTCTGTTTTGCAGGTATTGATGACTGGTATAGCCCTTATGTGTATGTGATGCATGTATGTATTTAATTCATGGCTTGCATGTCATGAGGATAATATGGGCAGGAGCCACATACATATTTTCAAAATGTTTGTAATGGCCTGTGTGCCAATCTGTAATGATCTATCTGCGACTATGTAATTTCATTTTACTTGCGCTAGTAGTAGCTAGTCTTGGCGGAATCATCACTGAAGGATGGCATACTCAAATCATGGAGATGGAGATCACCATGATGCATAGATTGATGGACATGGAGATCCCCAAAGGAATAATGGGTTATACCAAGTCATGTCTGTGTTATGTCGTTCTTACTATGTTCTACTTTCACATGCTATTATGTTTTTTTCTACATGAGTGCGGTAGTGAAGTAGAACGATCCCTCAGCAATGTTTAAGTTGAATGCTTCCCCAAACCTTGCACTTTCATAAGTCTTGTACAATTGGTGGTGGGTCTATGAAATTAGGGTGCCACTGGTTTTCCTGGACTAGGCAGGTTCGTATCGGATACTTACTGCAAGAAGGTTTGGTTACTTAAATAAGGTCATCCTAACGGTTAGGGACCTTGGAGCATGGGTAGGTTGAGCGTAGCATAGAGATGCTACCCAACAACGAGAGTCATATGTGATATGATTAGCAAGGTGTTGCTTACCGATCTACCATGTCTTCTAGCGGTGATGCTAAAGCTCACTAGTTGACTTGTTAGTTGTGGGTCTTGAATCACTAAGTATCAATTGAGGAATATTGATTTTAGTGGGAGTAGATTTTATTTTGATATAATTTACTCTTTCATGTATACATTGTCTTAGTATTTTGTATTACTTTTGTTGTAGATGGCCACTCGCAATCAACCATTTTCTTTGCGTACAATTCTTGAGAAAGATAAGTTGAATTGAACAAATTACGCAGATTGGATCCGCAACCTGAGAATTGTTCTCAGGGCTGAGAAAAAGGAAGATATTCTAGACACCCCATTACCAGATGAGCCTAAGGAGAGTGCTCCTGCTGCTGAGAAAAACACTTACAAGAAAGCATGTGATACGGATCTTGAAGTGAGTTGCCTCATGCTTGCTTGTACGGAACCTGATCTGCAGATGCAGTTCGACAATAATCATTCAGCGAATGATATGATAGTGGCACTTGAAGATATGTTCTAAACTCAAGCGCGGACTGAAAGGTTCAATGTCTCTAAGGCGCTTGCAGAAACCAAGCTAGCAGAGGGCACAGTTATTGGTCCACATGTAATCGAGATGGTTGGTTACACTCAGAGGTTGGAGAAGCTAGGCTTCCCAATTGGCCAAGAGTTGGTAACTGATTTCATTCTTTTGTCTCTTCTGCCCAGCTATGGAAACTTCGTCTCGAACTACCATATGCATGGGGCAGAGAAGGGCTTGAATGAACTATGTGGCATGCTAAAAACAACGGAGGCTGACATCAAGAAAGCAGGAGGTGGCCAAGTGTTGGCAGTTCAAAACAGGCCTAACTTTAAGAGAAGGAAAGGCAATTGGAAGAAGAAGGGCAAGGCTAAAGATGAGATCTCTAAGCCAAACCAATCATCTTCCAAGGATGAACCACCTGCAAAGAATGATGAATGCTTTCATTGTAAGGGGAAAGGTCACTGGAAGAGGAACTGCAAGGTGCACTTGGCATCCTTGAAGAAGGATGGTGGTAGTAAAGGTACTCCCGATCATACACTTGTTGTTCATGTTACAGATATTTTCCTCGCTAACTCTTATATCAATTCTTGGGTATTTGATACCGGATTGGTTGCTCATATTTGCAATAGATGCAGGGAATGATAAGAAGTAGAAGCGTGGAGAAAGGAGAAGTTGATTTTCGCGTGGGCAATAATGCAAGAGTTGCTGCATTGAACGTCGAGACGATGCAACTTTCCTTGCCATCAGGATTTATTTTAGAATTAAATGATTGTTATTTTGTTCCTAGTTTAAGTCAAAACATTGTGTCACCTTCATGTTCGATGAAGGATGGTTATTCATTTGCGAGTAAAGACAATGGTTGTGTAATCTCAAAGAATGATGTGTTTGTGGCTTTTGCATACATTGTGAATGGGTTATTTATTTTAAATCTTGATGATACACCTGTCTTCAATGTTAGTGCTAAATGGCCTTGGCTTAATGAGTTAAGTCCTACCTATATGTGGCATTGTCGCTTGGGTCATATAAGTGAGAATCGCATGAAGAGGCTCCATAATGATGGTCTTCTAACTTCGTTTGATTTTAAACCATACGAGACATGTGAGGCTTGCATGCTAGGAAAGATGACCAAGGTGCCATTCAAAGGATTTCCTGAGAGGCGTCTGACTTGTTGGAACTTATACATACTGATGTATGTGGACCAATGAGCACGACAACTAGAGGCGGATTTCAATACTTCATAACTTTTACTGATGACTATAGTAGATATGGATATATCTACCTAATGAAGCATAAGTCTAAAACTTTTGAAAAGTTCAAAGAATTTCAGAATGAAGTAAAGAATCAGCGTGGCAAGAAGATCAAGGCCTTGTGATCTGATCGTGGAGGCGAATATCTAAGTCATGAGTTTAGGAATCATCTTAAGAGTTGTAGAATTATTCCACTGCTTACGCCACCTGGAACGCCTCAGAGAAATGGCGTGTCTGAGCGACATAATCAGACCTTGTTGGACATGGTTCGGTCTATGATGAGCCAGTTGGACCTACCTTTATCGTTTTGGGGATACGCTCTAGAAACAGCCGCTTTCACATTGAATAGGGTACCATCTAAGTCCGTAGTTAAGACACCATATGAGATGTGGACTGGTAAGAGTTCCAGTTTGTCTTTTCTAAAAATTTGGGGTTGTGAAGTTTATGTCAAATGACTTATATCAGATAAACTAACACCCAAATCGGACAAGTGTTTTTTCATGGGATATCTGAAGGAAACTTTAGGGTATTATGTCTATAACCGGTCACAGGGCAAAGTGTTTGTTACTCAAAACAGTGTTTTCTTAGAGAAAGAGTTTCTCAAAAGAGAAAATAATGGACAAAAGGTGTATCTTGAAGAAGTTCAAGATGAGCCAGTAGGGACTGACTCTACGAGTGATGCTAATGTAGCAGATCAAGTTGAGACACCCGTAGCAGTGGAGACACCACCACAACCATGAAGATCAGCAAGACTTTGCACATTGCGTGGGGATTTGTTATTGTTAGACAATGACGAACCTACAAATTATATGAAAGCTATGATGAATCCAGATTCTGAGAAATGGCAAAGTGCCATGAGATCTGAGATAGATTCCATGGGAGACTATCAAGTTTGGAACTTGGTTGACCCGCCTGATGGTGTTAGACCCATAGAGAGAAAATGGATCTTTAAAAAGAAGGATATGGACGGAAACGTTCATGTCTATAAAGCTCGACTTGTTGCAAAAGGTTTTCGACAAGTTCAAGGAATTGACTATGATGAGACATTCTCGCCGGTAGCGATGCTTAAATCTATTCGGATCATTCTAGCAACTACTGCATATTTTGATTATGAGATATGACAGACGGATGTTAAAACAGCCTTTCTAAATGGGTATTTAGAAGAGGACGTGTATATGATACAGCCCAAAGGTTTTGTTGATCCTAATAATGCTGGAAAGATATGCAAGCTTAAGAAATCTATTTATGGGTTAAAGCAAGCATCTCGGAGTTGGAATATTCGTTTTGATGAGGTAGTCAAAGGGTTTGGCTTCTGTCAGAATGAAGAAGAACCTTGTGTTTACCAGAAGGTAAGTGGAAGCGCTATTGTGTTTCTGATCTTGTATGTGAATGACATACTATTGATTGGGAATGATATTTCTATGTTGCAATCTATAAAGACTTCACTGAATAATAGTTTTTCTATGAAGGATTTAGGTGAAGCAACATACATCTTGGGAATTAAGATCTATAGAGATAGGTCGAGAAGGCTAATAGGATTAAGCCAAGATATGTACATTGACAAGGTGTTGAAACGATACAACGTGGAACAGTCTAAGAAAAGGTTCTTGCCTATGTCACATGGTATGCGCTTTAGTGACAAGCAGTATCCTTCATCAGATGAAGAGCGCAATCGTATGAGTAAGGTGAAGAGTGCAACCGTATGAGTAAGGTTCCATATGCTTCGACCGTTGGTTCCATCATGTATGCCATGATATGTACTCGCCCAGATGTCTCATATGCTCTAAGTGTTGCGAGAAGGTACCAAGCTAATCCGGGTGAACCTCACTAGACGCTTGTTAAGAACATACTAAAGTACTTATGAAGGACTAAGGATGTGTTCCTAATCTATGGAGGTGAGGAGGAGCTCGTTGTAAACAGTTACACCGATGCTAGCTTCCAAACCGACGGGGATGACTCACTATCTCAATCAGGTTTTGTGTTCACAATAATTGGTGGTGCAGTTAGCTGAAAAAGTTCCAAGCAGGAGACGGTGTCCAATTCTACAGCAGAAGCCGAGTACATTGCAGCTTCTGGCACTGCAAAGGAAGGTGTTTGGTTGAGGAGGTTCCTCATTGAGCTTGATGTGTTTCGGAATGCGTTGGACCCATTGAATTTATATTGTGATAACAATAGGACGATTGCACAGGCTAAGCAGCCTGAGGATCACCAGAAGAACAAACATGTACTCTGGAAGTTTCATCTCATTTGAGAGTTTATGAAACGAGAAGAGATCAAATTGTGCAAAATACATACGAATTTAAATGTAGCAGATCCTTTGACAAAGGCTCTTCCACACCGTAAGCATGAGGCACACATGAGGTCTATGGGGATTAGACATCTAAGAGATTAACTCTAGTGCAAGTGGGAGACTGTTGGGAATATGCCCAAGAGCTAATCATGTAGATGATGATATTCTGATTGTATCCATGATTTATAAAGTTTTTATTGAATATCCATTACAGACATCTTGTATTGATTAGAAATTATGTGAATTGTTTGTGAAACTCAATTACTTGAATGGTTATTCTAAAGTTGTCCCTGGTCAGCGTTCTTGTGAGAACACACTTGAATATTAGACCAGCACATGTATTAGTTGATGGCTATGTTTCACAAGTCATGGACATGAAGATGTCAAACTAATAATGTGGGAACATGTGAGACATGTAGGCTGGACTGACCTGACATGAGAAAGTCTCTATTCACATCATGTACGTTATGTCCTTAGACCTAAGATTGTGGTATGTACTGAAGATGTGAAACGGCCTACTTAGGGACTATCAAGCGCGGCTCCGTAACTGGGTAGTTATAAAGGTGGTCTTCGGGTGGTCGAGAAGCATGCTATGAGACATAGAAAATCAAGATGGAATTTGCCCCTCTCTACACGAGAGAGATATCACTGGATCACTCAAGTGATTGGATCAACAAATGCATAGCCGTGCTTGGGTTAAGTGTTAACCCACGAGTTGAACCATATATCGAGTGGCAAAGAAAATAACTTGTATGTGGTCATAGTGGTTCATTTGATATGATCTTTGCGTGCATATAGGAGTTGTCACGCCTTGCTAGAGGCCGCTGTCAACTATTGGGCGAGTAGGAGTATTCAGCCCATGTCAATGTGTGCGTGAATACATAGGATCGCACGCTTAAGGGGTTGGAAGCCTAATTCGGGTTGGACCCGAATTAGACAAGATTTAGGGTTACTAATGGGCCTCCAACTCGTGAGCTCATTGGGACGCCTATATAAGCAAGGGGTAGGGGCGCGGTCAGGGTTACACACGCCTTTGGCAGCCACCGTCGCCCTCCCCACGCTCGCACCTTCTGCTCCTCGCGGACCTAGCAGTCCGGAGACGCATCGCTTCTTCCCTGCACATGTGGGATTCCTCGGAGGTGCTGCATCTGGAGCACTGGGATGAACCGCGTGAGGGGATTGAGGTGACGAACGACCATGCAACTGCACTGCCTGCTACAACGCGTACAACTACATCAAGTCATCTTCCGCTGCACCTGCGCGTCTAGTGGTAATCCCGTAACCTATAACTAGTAGTAGATCCTGGTTTGTGAGGTCGAAAAGTTTTATTTTCTGGCTAGCATAGCACCCTCATAACTCAACATATAGCCAAACATTCTTTTTCATAAGTTGATAACCCCTGATTTTTGGGTCCTAAGGTCTTGCTCATGTTGGCAATAGGATGGCCCTCGTATTGTAGCACATCGCCAATCCCCTTAGCTGAAGCATTGGTTTCAGTGATAAACTATATGGAGAAATCTGGCAAAATGTAGAACGTGTACTAGAGCAATGACCATTTTGAGTAACTTAATTGAATGCATTGTCCTGAACTGATGTCCAAAGAAATTGTGTTCCCTTCTTAAGAAGTTCAGCAAGTCATTTGGAAATAGTGCCAAAATGAGGGACACACTTTCTACTAAGCCCAAAAAAGTCTAACATCTTTCATGTCCACATTAGCTTGTGGATCCTCTATGTTGTTCTGGTACGACGGTGGCAACGAGGGGGCCGCCAACTTCTCGCCTGAGGTCATTGGCATTTTCTTATTACGTCTCTTTATTTCGCCGAGATGGTGCTTCCCACCTCTCTGGAAGACGTCATGGACATACTCATATCTGCCATTGTGTGGTTGTAGCTTCTTGAATCCCTGCATAAAGAAAACGGAAGGTACCGTTAGTAGGAGCATAGCAGCAGGAGAAGCAGAGCAGCGGAATTGATACTGACGTATACGTGGAGCTGGCTGGTGAATGGTGCTCTGCTGTGCCTAAAGTGTTTGGGGAGAATGTCTCTTATGAACTCAACTTCACGCTCCACCACAAACGTCTTTGCCATTGTGGTTCCAACAAACTGTGTCATTGGTGGTAGAGTCGTCCACTATTGCGTACAACTTCGTCAAGAACGACGCAGTCCTCATCAGACAAGCAACAGTAATACAGAGTTTTCTCTAATAGTACAAGTTTTCTCTAACAGTAATACAGCGCTCGCCCACACACAACACACCACCAACACCCTAGACCACGCTCACACACACGCGGAAACACACAACGTGCTAGACCTTGTTGGCTTGCTTGGTTCGAATTGCGGCGCCACCAAACGAAGGGGACGGTGGGTGCCCTTGTGGTAGTTGTAGATGGCGTCTGGTGGCGCCGCAATTGCTGTACCCAACTTCGTCCACCTGCACCACGTCCGCCTGCCCCTCCGTGTAGTAGAACACTGCATGCCGGGGGAGGCACGAGCATGAGAGCCGAGGTGCCGCGGGGTCTGAAGCTCAGATCTAAGAAGAGGAGGTGCGGAGAAAGAGAAGAAGGCCAAGAAAGGCTGGCCAATGCGTGGGCGTGGGCGCCGTGGTGCTGGGCCGGGCCATCGTGCAGATCGTGCACACGTGTCACACAGGGACATCATGAGGAGGCAAGAGTCGCTGTTTACCCAGAAATGTTGGATTTATTATGAGCTAGACCCGTTTATATATATATGCTTAAAAAAACCCATTTATATATATTCATTGAATTAATAAACTATATGTTGTGTAGTTGTGGACAATATTAATTGTACCGGATTAGAATTTCAAGGACCGTTGACTTGACTTATATGGTGGAAATTATTATACTTAATTTGAGAAGTAAGACAAGGACTAAGGCGTGCCATGCGTGCGCACGCCGTCGCCGACCGGGCCGTGGGCGTGGCAGGCAGCGGGTGGGTGTTCACTTTTAGCACTCACTTGCTTTGATGATGGGTGTTTCAACTCCAAGTCAATCTCTTCACATGCCCGTCTACTGAAAGGCCACCGGGTGACCCTTCCCATCCTCCTTCCTCTTCCTGCGCGCAAAGGGATAAAGGAGAGACCCTGTCTCTTGGTACTCACATGAGAGAACACAGTTCCTCGGCAACCCTGTCTCTTGGTACTCACATGAGAGAACACAATTCCGTGACAATGAAGGTTTTGCCATCTCGTAACTCCTCATGCATGGAGAAGCGAGAAGGCAGGTGCCTCCAAAGCGAGAGGGCAGGTGCCTCCGAAGTCCTTGCTGTTCAAGACCTTGCACGGGGGATCGGCAATTAGGTTTTTGGGGAGCGTCTATGCGACTGCCCAAATCACCATCGCCGTTTGTCGTCTTCTTCCTCGAGTTGTCGGTGACATCGTCTTCATCTTCCTCACGGGTGGACTTCATCTTCTTCCTGGAGGAGAGATCATCTTCGACTTAATCTTCTCCCTAGAGGAGAGATCATCTTCATCTCCTATGACATGACACTAGAAGTTGGACAAGGATCTGGATCATCGGAGCACATGGGAGGGTATGATCGGTTCATCTTCTTAATATTTTACGTTTTCCAGATCATATATGTTTTAGTGGTTCATCCATGTCGTTTCATATGTTGCTCTGTGTTTGTTTCATCAGTTCTATCATATCATATCATAAGATGAATATTGTCTGTCCCTGTTAGTTTTATGTTCTGCATATCTATTTTTGTTCTACAGTCATGTTGTTTCATATGTTTCTGTCTATATGTTTGAATAGTTCTGTTACGTTGTTTTACATGTTATCCTGTGTCTGTGGTTGTTATGAGTTATGTTTCATGTTTATATGATTATGATATATATATGCTACACATGCTTCTTATTCACATATTCATCATTGTCATGAACATAGTTGATGTCATGATCTCTTTTGTTAATAACTTTTTATATGTCATCTTCATAGTGTTAATTTATGGAATTAAAATGGCATGGAAATTGCCTAATTGTCTAACAATATACCTGCCATGCGACAACGCTAGCATTAGCATACATAGGCATAGGATTCCTGGATTTGGAAGTGAGCCGAGTGAGCGTGTATGCGTATAGGCCACCGGTGAAGGCAATGGCCGAGATGACAACCCTACTAAGCAGCGCAAGCCGCCACGCCGAGACGAACTCAATGACCAGCTTGGCCAGGAAGGTGGCGATGTACTCCCTCCACCCCGATGAGTGTGTTGTCCTAGCGTCCATCCAGGTACAACATTTATGGCATGAACCTGGCCATGGGCAGAGTCTGGATTCTTAAGCTTCTCTTCGAATCTAGGCATTTGTAAGTAGTGCTAGAATGACACTAGCTAAGTAGCTATGGGATAGAGGGAGTAGTGCATGATGTTGCCAACCTTCTCGCCGATAGCATCCTGCACAAGCAGCGTGTCGATGGAGATGCCGAGACGATGTTTCCCGTGCGCGTGTCCGTGTCGGAGAACCCCACACGTCCTGCCGCAACACGCCGTCCAGGTACACCTTCTGGAGCGCGATCACCCGTTGTTCCCCGGTGTACATCCAACACTCGATCTCTGGAGATCGAAAGAATGCAGCTTTTCAGTCAGTGTGCAGGAATCGATAGTGTTGAAGCATGCAATGGAGAAAGTTTTTCCTGCCCTTAAGGGCACATGCCCTCACGCCCCCACACCGTTAGATTCACATTGAGAAGTGTGCACACACATCTCAATGCAAATCTGCACTGAGATGTGTGTGTGCACACTTCTCAGTACAAATCCAATGATGCGGGGCATGGGAGTTGAGGACGTGCCGCTCGGATTTCAGGCTCTTAGTCATCTTCAAGGAGGGCCCAGAGGTGTTCAGGGATGTGGCCAAAAATTTCATCGAGAGCCAAGGATCTGCTTGTCAGCAACATGCTCAACATCAACCCCAAGGAACGGCTTACAATGTTCCAGGTCCTCAGTAAGTTTTGCGGACATTCTTATTAAAAGTTATTCTAGTCATACTCTTTATTATTTTTTTAGAAAGAATGGCAAAAACTTTGCCATGATTTCTATTAGACGAAGAAAGAAAAACAAGGCAAGTGCCCTGCCTATTTCTTTGAATGGAAACTAGGCAAGAACCATACAATTAAGGAGAGCCCTGCTCATCCTATACAACTTGATACAGCAATTCAGCACCAACTTGGTCGGCTCGACCCCAGCTAACTAACTACCTCAACTCATGCCGCTACTTGTAGCTGGTCGACGTCCACTCCGCTACTTGAAGGTCAGGCAAAAAAAAACACAGAGCCCACTCAACTCAACTAGAACTACTCACCCCCACTGGCACCACCCATGCAACACAACAGCGAAAACGACGAACTAGTCCAGCCACGAGACATCCCGATCAAACCAAATTCCACAATGACGCCTTCAAGAAGGTAACAATGCCGAAGCGCCGCCATCGCTCGTCCAAGTCCGAACTGTGTTTTCACCCATGGAGAGTGTTGTGTACGCGACACCCTCAATAGGGGGAACAATACCCACAGGTGTCACCATCGCTAGGCCTACGCCCAAAGAACCCACACCACGGTCGTCAGTCAAGATGCCAGGTCCCCGCCAGACACCTAAGACGTCACTACCAGACCTCCTACCGAGGCTACTCGGGGGAGGGGGGTCAATGCGCCGGCCACGCAAGCAGCCGCAAAGCTGCTCGAGCACCCCCGCCGACTGAGCCACATGCCGAAGAACCGGCCTCCTGCTGCCGTGCACGTCCACCTTGGGCACCGTCCCATGCCCTGATGCTAAGGCCTCCATCCTTGCAACGACCGCCCCGTGGCGGCAACCAGGGTCATGTGGTAAAGAACGACATAGACAAGGGCCGCCCCTAATGCCAACATGAAACCCAGCCACCGCCACAAAGTGGCCACTGACAAGAAGAAGGAGGGGGCTAGCAGAGAGTGAGGGAAGCCCGCCGCTGCCCCCTGCACCCGCACTGGCACACCACCGCACCGGCGGGCCCTGATGGAGGAATGCGGCCCCACCGGGCCCGGGCCCGGCCCCGCCAGCAGCAGCACCACAGCGCCGTAGGCCTGCCATTGCTACGGCCGACAATGCCACCACAGCATCACCGAAGAAAACCGCACCACCACCGTTGAAACGCCGCCCAGATGCTGCAGCTGCCGCCCAGCCGAACCACCATCCTGCCCTTGTCGACCGCCAACTGCCACCTCTACGTGGAACATTTTAATACAACAGACTGGAATGGATTTGCACATGTAAATCACCCTTGGATCAAGGAAGATGCATGGAGATGCACCTGATGCACCAGCTTTGAGAATGTTGTTCTCAACAAGTTACAGTTAACATTACTCCTGTTCACAAAAACTAAGAGGTGATCATACCTGGGTGCTTACCGGAAGAGAAGATCACCGGGATGAAGGAGATGTTCAAGAACTTCGACAAAGATAATGGTGGGACAATTACGCTTGAAGAGCTAAGAATGGGTTGGCAAAGCACGGAACAAAACTGTCAAACGGTAAAACATATATTGATCTCTTCAACATGACAAATTAAATTGACAAGATGCCCCTTTACACAATTTCCAGGCTGATTCTGATCGCAATGGATTGATTGACTACAATGAGTTTGTCACTGCTACAGCGCACATGAACAAACTGATAGAGATGATCACCTCTACCCTGCATTCCAGTATTTCGACAAGGATAACAGTGGGTAAGTTGAGAACAAAAATTAGTAACAGATTTTTGGAGTTTTATATTGAGGTCTCCTATAATACAAAGTCTATTTCATCTTAATTGATAGAAAAAATGGAGTCATTTCAATTTGTTTCATATTGCATTTTATGATTAGAGTATTGGGGGTAACTCAAGACCTATCACAATGTTTGCAAAAGAAAAATCAAAACATTGTTCGTACAATAGGATTGATTGGTTTTGTGATGAGAAATATAAATGCCATGATGGAAAATGGTTGAGATGATCTTTTTGAGACAAAAGCCTTTGCTGCCAAACAGAAATAGACATTGAGCTTGCATCGATATTGTCTATGGCAAAAATAACAGTTGAAAGAGCCTTCTCTGCTATGAATATTATCAAGACCGACAGGAGGAATAAAATGAATGATGATTGGATGAATAATAGTATGATATGCAATATTGAGCGGGATTTGTTTGCATCCATTGAGGATGATAAAATTTTAAAGCGTTTTCAAGGCTTACAAAACCGTAAGATAAAACTTGCCACCCAAGGTCCCAAGGTGCTTATTGTTTTAGTACTTTTCTTTGTGTTCATTATCTTGGTTATTGAAGAAGTGTTTTACATTTAAAAATTATGTAGCATTGAGCGTGGCGGTTCAAGTGGTGTGAATTCTTGAAGATGGAAGACTCCTTTTATTTGGTACTTTTCTGTGCTTATTATAATAATTCTACGTATCTTTGACTTTGAGCACTTTGAACCAATTATCATATTTCTATGCTTATTAGTGTACTAGCAAAACATGCCCGTGCGTTGCACTGGGTCGGACAACTTATTAAATAGTTAAATAGTTATAGATAATAATTTGGAGATTTATATTAGTGTCATTCTCATGTTATCTTTTCTAATAGTCTTAAAATCGATATAACGTGTAAATTGTAAGGAGCAATTAGAGCGATGTATGACTATCATAAATTGTCAGCCAGTCTTTTTTTATAGTATAAACCGTATATATGCATTGAATATTACATAGTCCTTTTTAACATATTCCAATGTACCATAAGAAGTTTCCTTATTTTATTGTTGATGACAAAAAGATTTATTGGTTGTGGTTAGTATATTGTAAATAAATAAGGTGAACTATTTTTCTATATCATCACTGTCATCATCAAACAGTTTTTGGCTTTGGTCTTGAAAACCTAGGGGCTCCTAACTTTTATCAAAAGAGTCTATTAGCTTCATGGCTAGCAGCTGCAGTTATTGTAGGCAGAGATGATAAAGTTGTTTGTCTTTAGCCTACTTATGTTGCATATGGCGCTCGGTCACTAGGTGGTAACCATGGGCGAGGAACAGGGACGGCGATGGATCTGTAGGAAGCACGGACTCCTCGCTCGTTTCCCTTAGCTAGCGTATCTTTGGACAAGGAGGAGGCTAGAGATCGAGACAACCTCCTGGGTGACAGCGAGTGGCTCAATTAACGATGTGGGTCGGCGTACGTCCAGTTTCCCGTACTGCGACAGTCAAAGGATCAACAAAGGGAGCACGGTCACGTCGCGGTCGTAACCGGCTACAGAGTCCTAAGACCTTTGACATGCCTACAAGCGTGGCGTCTTGACAACCCCGTGCTGGCGTCTTGTGCTAGTTGCGTCTTCAACATCCGAGCATGTAGTAACAGTGGCACCTTTGCGTCCACGACGTGTCCAAGTCGCTTCCAGTGGAACAATGGCAACAGGCTCCATAGGCCGATGTAGGGCGCTCCACGAGCACGACCCTTGCCGCTGCCGTAAACATATAAGACATAGTAGGCAAAAGAAAAAAAGGTAGGCAAAAGCACATGATTATTTAGTTATAAATGTATCTTAACTTATGGATAAAGCATAATCTAACAACATTTATTTATAACACCTATTTATAGATCACATTTTTGTGAAGCTAACAAAACTGGTCTAACATTTTTATGATGTTTCTATGATTTTTGGTGAATTTTACAAGATCTATGTTTGTATAAATATTGAATTTGAACTTTTTGCATTAAGAATCCTAATATATTTTAGAAATAAAAAGGACCTTTCACTTTTTCTCTATCTCATGTATCTTTACATCTGAAACCATGTATTATATTTTATTCTCTTTCCCACCCCTTCTAATACTACACCGTAACCCACACGTAAAGGGTTTTCTAACTAATACACCGTAACCCACACCTACAGGACCGACGGAAGCAAAGCCTGGCGAAAGAAAAGCTTAGCTGATAGAAATTTTCTCAAATTATTATTTGGTAGAGATTATGTCCAACGAGCAAATTTTTTTGGCCTATGTTATTTAACTCTCCTTTGTTCGTGGATCCGCCACTAGGTATACTTACGAAACAATATAAAGAACAGCACAAGTTTTTGCTGCAGACAATGACAACGAGCAAATTTTTTTTGGCCTATGTTATTTAACTCTTCTTTCTCCTTTGTTTCTGGATCCGCCACTGGGTATACTTATGAAACAATATAAAGAACAGCACAAGTTTTTGCTGCAGATGATGAATAGTATATAGCTAGTAATGAAATGATTGGAGGGGTTGCCAACAAAAATGTGTACTTTTTTACGATCGTTGCATAGTCATGTCTATGTTTACACTGTATGTTAGGCACACTACATGCTGTACACGAAATCTTGAACTGCGCAAAGCTCTTTTTTTTAAAAAAAAACCGTACAAAGCTCCATTTGTGTCTCACATGCAGATATGTGTTGCGGCCTTGTTCTGTGCGTCCATCATTGGCTTCTCAATGGAACCAACGTACTCCGTGCTATTACATACAGCCACGGGTGACCAAATGAACATCTGATTTCGTGCAGAAGGTATATTCATTAACTAGGATAATACGTGAAACAAAGTGGTGTCGTTATCTGGACTGCGGCAAGCAGCAATGACAAACAGCGCACTCAATGCTTCGATGAAGAAGCACACAGGCAAACAAAGCCTGAATTCACACACGGAGCGTCAAAATTAGAAACACATGGAATCTGGTATTTCAGGTGCACAGGTTCGGTTTCAAAATATCAAAACCTCACGACACTAGTCCACATTAAGTCACCTCCGAACCCAGATTCATAAGTTAAACGAAGATGCATAAGTTCAAGACATAACAGCAAATCTGTTCATCACATAACAAGTCTAGCACTTAATACTACATGGCCAACACAATTATTATCCATCACACATACATAAAATCCAGCAGGGTCTCACAGATGCACAAGTTCATCACATATAACAAGCAATAGCGCTTAGAAATTAACATGACCTACATGATTATTCATCACACATAAACAAAGTCCAGAAGCTAATGACATAATAACCAACTTAATTAGTGCTGGGTGCGGCATGACCAGGTGAGATGTGGTTCCACTGACGATGCTCCTTGTCAATGCTCTGCTGCAATCCAGTCCAGTATCGACCAAGCAACCCGCATGCGCATCTTAGCAGTACCTAAAGTGAACTCAACTTCATCTCCATTGGAGATCCTTGGGGTAATTTCAAAGCCTTTGGCTTTACCACCATGAACCCTTACTATGATTACCAGTGTATCCCTAAAACGCACAGATATGACAGGTCGCATCATCTTGATAGCACCACGACCAGGCATGTGATCATCAGCCAGTTGGCTATCATAGAGCACAAGCCTATTCTTGATACTTGCTGTGCGGGCAGTGACGATTCCACAGAACTCTCCCTCTAAAACTTCAAGCGAAACAATTGCCTCCACCGCAGACACCACATAAGATACACCACATTCACAGTACTTAGCCTGGTCGCAAGAGAAAGAGTATCAACCTCACATTTCTCTCGAGAACGCCCTGCTATGCCACTGATTGTCAAGACTCCTTTGCTGAGTTCTCTGTCCTGACCTTGATGATCCTTGATCATCAGATCAGTCTCAACATAATTCTCATCTAACAATAAAAGATCACGTTTCGAGCCAGTCAAGATCAATGGTTCATCCTGCAAAAAGAGGGTGACAGCTTAATTAGTGACATATATTTCTCTTGCGACTCGAGAGAACTATATACATTAGAAAAAAAGGGCCCGCAACAAACAGAAGCTAGCTTTTTATGTAGAGTTAACACTCAGCAGCCTGATATCGTCTAATTTTATTGTTGCAGTGTAGTATATCAAGTCTTAGCTGTAACAGTGTATTATATATAGAAAAAATGTATAGGGCATGGCAGGTTCAGGCTTACATTCTGTTCTGGACATGGGTGTACTTTATTGGCATTATTACAACAATGACACTGTTATTATGACGTGTAATTGGTGGCACCCGAACCTTATACTGGAATCTTTTAGATGTTCAGAGTTCAAACAAGATAGGAGGGTGAGAAGTGTGTTGTCTATTACATTGTCGATCCATCAAACAAACCAATACAAACAAGACTGATGGATTTCAGCAACTCCACAAATATAGATGAAAGAAAGTGGAACAACCTTGAGGCTAATTAACAGGCACATAATGCATAGCAGGAGTAGCGCATATATATTGTGACTGGGTAAGAAGCAAGGAGAAGTCGTCGTAATTAAACCTTAGAGTTGATGAGTTGGCAATGCTCACGGTCACGCTGGAAGAGATAAACACGCTTGTAGTCGGTGCAGTCTCGCGCAACGACGGTTCCATAGACTTGGATAGGGAAGCCAACATCTGAGGAGGCTACCTTGACAGATAAGATGTTTATTGCATCCTGGAGCTGCATTTCTCTCTCTTTGAAGACTTTATCGGTGAATCTCATCGGACCAATGGGCGCTGTGATGAAGGGGAAAAAGAGCGCAAAGGAATAAGCAAGGTCACAACCTATATATATAATAATGGATAGGCGATCAGTTTAAAGTGCAAGGGCAAATAACAGTTTAACTAGTAGCAGAGTCTAGCAGTAGTACATACGTAAAATTAGCAGTGGTACAAACATAAGAGTGTATGACCAATCAGATCGAGTCGATCATGGAGAATGAATGAATGAAACAAGAAGGGCAGGAACAAGGGCACTTACACTCCTCAGCGAGGTTGAAATTCGGGAGGTCGGCCAAGGCAAGACTGATGTTGTAGTAGATGCCCCCCTTCTTGGGATCGAAGTCCAGGACGCAAGCCTGCGCTCGCAGCTGCCGAGCACCGACGATGTCCCCCTCCACCAGGAGACGTTCTGCCTTCTGGAAGGCTTCCCCCCTGAGCCTCTCCGCCTCCGCTGCTCGTTCGGCCTCGGTCATGCCCGAGAAATCAGGAGCCCTCTTTTCCGAGCAGAGCCGCAGATACTCGCGCTCTAAGCACAACAACTCCTTCTCCATATCCTTAATGTGTGACGAGGCTTCTGGGAATCGTCTTCCTCCCCCGACAGCTCATCATACATATCATCTTTCCTGAGCCTCTTCGAGTCCAACTCGCCGCTGATGCCTGAGAAACTCCGATTCTTCTCAATACCATAAGAGGGCTGCCGCCGCCTCCTCTTCTCAAGCTCATAAACGAACTCCATACACACGGCCATCACGGTCAACTCGTCATCCGATGGCTGGCGGAAGCAGCTGGGTTTTGATGGAAATATCTGTTCTACGACCTCGTCGCCAAAGCAGCGTCGAAACTTCTCCATATCCAACCTAAAGGAGAGGGCAGCAATCTCGTCATCCATCGACTCCAAGCACTTCTCCATTGCTTGATACTCTGCCCAAGCAGGCCCCTTCGGAATCCCCTTCCCCTTCGCCTTCGCCTGGGCCTTCGCCCTAATCCACGCCTGTGCTTACGCCAGCGCCTGCAGGTCCGCCCTGGATCCCTCCGAGCGCAACCTCGATAAAGTCTCCGCCTACAACCTGGATTCCTCCAAGCGCCGAGCCGTCGCAGACACGCAAGCCTTGGATCCCTCTAAGAGGGACCTCGACCACGCTGCCCCCTCCGTCCTAGATCCATCCAAGCGCGGAGCCCTCAACACCTCCGACTCCGCCATGATGGACGCGCCGCCGACGAAAGGGAATATCTGGGTGACTTTTTTTGGGGAAAAAAGGAAGAAGAGGAAAAGTCCGATCTAGGGTTTGAGACGATGACGACGACCGCCGCCGATCTACCCCCGCTCTCCTCTGTTTATGCTTCCTTCCTTCGACTCCACACCTGGATCTGGACTATAGGAAACGACTCTGTGTTGCTTTCCCTATACTTTACCAGCCCAATATGCTCCTCCTACTCGGGCCCAATAATAATCTCCGGGAGGGATAAAAGTCTATTTTTTTCCGCCACCACGGCCCATATGCTATTTCGTTTTTCCGGGCCCAATTTTTTTATAAAAAGCAAAATAGAAGAGATATTTATCTGTATCTTTATCTTTACTCCTTGACTCCTAATCCTTTCTAAATCCTAAATCCTATCCTAAATAAAAAGACCTAAATGGTATCGTTTTTACCCCGGTAACCACCGCTTAGCGCTAAACACTGCTCCCGGCCTCTCGGGCGGGCGTCCTCCAGCCGTCGAGACCCCCACTCCCGGCCCTCGGTCTGCCGTTGGCTGGTGCCCTCTGCTGAACCCTACAACCATGGTCAGGCTGCCGATATGTCAAGCTGCTACCCAGTGTCCATCTCTGTGACTTCCTCTCTGTTACTCCTCGAGCGGATCAGACACAGGCACACAGCCATAGTTAGCGATTACGTTTTCCCTTCTTTGCATCTCGGATTCTTTTCTCGCCTTATGATTTGGTTTTTGCTGGTTTTTCTTTTAGGTGGAGAATGAAATTCTTTCACTTTTGTCTCGGCTAGGCAACAAGCTTCCAGGTATTATATCCTTGTTGGATTTCCATTTGCAAACTGAATGCCTTTTATTCCGAATACATGATCCGATTCCCAATTGCAAACTAAATATAATGTTTTCTGTATCATTGTAGGCTTGTAGCATTGCGGATTTGTAGTTGGATGGATGTGATTTGAGGTTACAAGATAGGGATTCTTAGATGTTTTCTTCAGAGTTGGACAACCAGACATGACTGTTGGCGCTAGAGCCTAGCACCGACGGGGCGAGTAGCGCCTACTCGACCCTACCCTCGAGACCCTCCTTGAACCAAGAAAGAAGACGAGCCAAGCTTCTGAACACACACCGCTCTTGTTTCAGCGTTGGCCGAAACTGAGTACACAAGTGAATGGTCGCAAAGAAGCTATTGTTTCCATTGCTTTGCATAGAATTTATACACAGACCTCACCCACTATCGGGTACATGAGGCATGGCTACAGTACTCAACTACTCTTAGTACTATTCTAGCATCAGCTCGAGACGTGGCTGATGGAACCTCTATAGGCGCACGACCTAAAGCCATACTGCTACAGGACCAGGACATAGTCGGCCTCGACACGAGCTGATCCCTACATGTCCTTGACCATATTGAGAAGTGAAAGATGGGATAGCAGCAGATTATGTCCAACAAGCTTCCCTTAATCCTGCTGCTAGCCCTTGACCTCGGCCATACCAATCATCTTCCTTAGCTCCTCGAACCGAAGAGGCCCGAGTGACTTGGTGAGGATGTCAGCAAGCTGCCGGCCAGTGTCGACGAACTCGATAACGATCTGTCCTCCATCGACGCAGTCTCGAAGGAAGTGGAACTTCATATCGATGTGCTTGCTTCTGTCGTGGAGGACAGGGTTCTTTGCCAGCGCAATCGCCGGCTGGATGTCCACCTTGAGCGCCGGTGGCTGAGCCTCAACACCAGTGAGCTCGCTCAGCAACCGTCGTAGCCAGACCATATACTCTGCCTCACAGGTGAACAGGGCCACCATCTTCTGCTTCAGCGACTGCCAGGCGATCAGTGCTCCGCCGAGAAAGACAAGCACGCCGGAAGTGCTCTACCGTCCGTCCAGATCACCCGCCATATCCACATTGCTGAACGCCGTGAGTCCCGGCGCGCCCTCCATGGCCTCGGGCGGTACTTCATTGAACACCTTCAGCTGAAGCCGGCCGCGCTTGGGGAAGACAATCCCCAACTCCACCGTGCCCTGGACGTAGCGCAACAAGCGCTTGACCGCTGTCCAGTAATCCTCCCGCGAATCCTCCATGAACTGGCTCACATAGCCCACCGCAAAAGCGATGTCCGGCCGCCTGTGAGTCAGCTAGCGCAACCCGCCTACGATGCTCTGGTAGAGCGTAGCGTCCACCTTCGCCGCGGTGCTCTGCCTCGAGAGCTTAATGCGCTCCTCCATTGGCGTGGACACAACCTTGCAGCCTGCCATGCCCGCCCGCTCGAGCAGCTTCTGCGCGTAGGCGCGCTACCCCAGCCTGATGGCGTCCTCCCCCTGCTTCACCTTGATGCCGAGGTAGCGAGGTAGTAAGACAGGGCACCCAAATCGCTCATTCGGAACCGCGCTGCCATCTCTTCCTTGAAATTGACGATGTCCTGAGCCCGTGCGCCGGTGACAATGAGGTCGTCCACGTACACCCCGACGATGAGATGCTCCTTCCCCCGTCGACGGGTGTACAGTGCGTGCTCCGTGGCGCATCTCCCGAACCCAAGCTCAGCCATGGTGGCATTGAGCTTGGCGTTCCACGCCCATGGTGCCTGACGCAGGCCGTAGAGGGCCTTGCGTAGGCGCAGCACCTTCTTCTTCGCGCCCTTGACGACGAACCTCAGCGCCTGCTTGACATAGACTGTCTCCGCCAGGTCCCTGTTAGGAACGCTGACTTGACATCGAGGTGGTGGACCTGCCACTCCTTGGCAGCAGCGAGGGCGAGCAGGAGTCATACTGACTCCATGCATTCAACGGGGGCAAAGACCTCCTCAAAGTCGACCCCCTTGCACTGCACGGACCCTTGAGTGACGAGGCGCGCCTTGTGCTTCACCACGGCCCTGCGCTCGTCCCGCTTCACCTTGAAGACCCACTTGAGTCCAATCGGCCGGCATCCCACCGGCAAATCGACAAGCTCCCAGGTCTTATTCTCCTCGATGGCTTTCAGCTCCTCCAACATCGCCTTCCGCCACGCCGCGTCGCGCTCCACAACGGCGAACGTGGTCGGCTCCTCTGCACTCATCAGAAGCAGAGTATGGTCGTCATCAAGGGTCCGCGCCACCAGACCGGGTACCATCGCATCTGCCATGATGTCATTCAAGCGACGGAAACGGACCTCCTCACCCTCGTAGTATGCATCCATGAATTCCGTGATGTCCGACGGTGGCGTTGCATACTAGATGGTTGCAACCACAGTTCCTCAAGGTGGAGTTGTTCGCAGCGGAGAAGTTTCGTGCTCGACCTCCCCTCCGCGGTCGAGGTCCCATGACCCACTCCCGCCTCGCGGTTGAGGCCATCCGACCCTCGTGCGAGTCCGGCTGACCCATGGTCGAGACCGCCTACCTCGGGGTCGAGGCCCCCCGGTCGAGGGTCTCCTGCGTGAACGTAGCCCATGGTCTCGTGCTCGAGGCCTCCCTCGATTGGATCGAGTGGTTTGAGGCCTCCCGCAAATGAGTCCGCGGTTGAGACCCCGCGTGCCTGTGCGGTCGAGGACATCCTGTGACAGAACCGACCAATTTATTAGAGCACAAGCACATAATTCGCCATTAGGATGGCAAACTATATGATTGAGACCTAATAAACCCAGTAGTCATACCGAAATCTCGAAGGATTTCAAACATTTCCAGCACGACCAAGATCGTAGTGAGTTTAGCGTTCACCATTCACAACGTATATAGTTCGCACATAGTTTTAAACATCAGAGTTCAAAATAAGTTCTTACAAACCAAGTTCAAATTTCAAAATAAAGCAGAAGCAATTAAGTTCAAATACCACACACACTCATTTCAAATACGGTGCCAGGTTCTTGATCAACATCCAACAAAAGCATTAAGTAGAGAAGAGTGACCATGTCCAAGGTCTAGTCATCACCCAACGCAGGATAGAAGCAGTGCTGACAATAGCCATAAAACATCTCACCATCTGCAACAACATGGGAAATAAAACCCTGAGTACGGGAATGTACTCAGCTAGACTTACCCATCATAAACTAAAAATAAATTGACTCCAAGGAGTATGCGAGGCTGTATAAGTTGGGTAGCTGACTCATAAGTTGCGGAAAAGCTTGCATTAAAGAAAACAATTAATAAGAACCTTCTAGCAATGCATTTTAATCTGATTAACCTTATCATGCTACATTAGCACCTGTACTAAATAAGCATGGTAATAATTATTCAACAGGAAAAGTAACCAATTCCGGTTGAGTATCTTTCAATCTCAACAGCTCAATCATCTCATCTCTTTATTCAAGTTATTATTACGATGCCGCTGCTCAAGTCAAGTGTTCACTGTCCAGGAACGATGGCGATTATAATCGATTACTAACCAGCTGGCAGGTATTCCTCACACAAACCACACTCATCATCCACGGCGAGCTACAGATCACCGAAAGTTCAATTCGGGAAAATCATGAAATCAACAGGTACCATCGTATCTGGGAACTGCCCGGCTGCCTTATTCAGGGCGACCCTGACCTCGGACTTACTCTCCGCGTAACCCGTGATCTCCCATCTTCTCTAATACGATGCGTACAGCAGGTTGACTCCCGGCCAAACCAAACCCAGGCTTCGCGGTCGGAACGACTTATCCTTCCAGCTAAATGTGAGGCATAAATTCAATATGACTTGAGGACGTACAACGGACGGGGTCCTAGTTTGACATAGACGGGATAACCTCACCGAACCTCCAGTTCAGTCCCAACACCAATCCCGCCCGGTCTCGATTTATTATCTTCACATGGTTATCCAAGATAACAATGTATTCAACCATTCTGAGTCACCACCTATAACTCGCGGATGACAGGAAATCACCCGACTTCTACCGATCTAGTTAAAGCAGGGCTAGGTAAATATTCGCACCTGAACCTAACAGGGTTAAAGGATATACAGTGGGCAAGGAATATAAGTAATGCAGTAACGATATAAAACAACGCCTATAACTTAATGCATCAACAAGTAAAGGACGCAAGTTAGATATTTGCAAACCATAGGGAGAATGCTCCGGGGCTTGCCTTTTAGGAAAGAGCTTGCTGGTGGTCGGGACACTCTGGAAGATCAACTTTGGGATCCTCTTCTGCTGCTACTTCCCGCACCAAAGCTTCCTGCTGGCCTTCCTCTTCTGGTGCTCCGGGAACTATCGTTTCGAGCTCTGACGATCCTATATAATGTATAGTGCGTATGAATACCATGTATACATAGAAATACAATGCTGATGCTGATGGTGAATGAATGGTCAGCTAAGATAAAGGATATGATTTTGAAACATATAAGATAAGCATATGTCATAAGCATTCTCTTCTACCGACAAATCTTAAAAAAGCCTCGCATTACAATTTACTTATACATTAAAATGAATTATAAACGACTATTATTTTTCACACTACCCTCTACTGAACCAAAACCCATACAGATTATACACATCACAAATATCCTAAAAAGCATTTTTACACACATGAAATGATAGCTTTAAAGCATTATTATTTATTAAAAGCAATCAGGGTAGAACTACAATATGACTTTATACTATTCAGAAAATTCTGTAAAAATTACAGAAGCTTAAGCATGTCTAATGTAGACTACCATAAAAATTTTAGGTCAAAACAGTAAGTAATTTATCCTACACAAAAATAACAACGCAGCATAATTTACTGGGCATAAAATACTTTGTATATAGAAAAATGTCAAACAACAGATCTCAGAACATTTTTAGCTCTAAATTGATATAAAAACATCCTCCAAAAAGTTTCATGCACAAATTCCTTATATATTATTTATTATGAATTATTTATCATCTAATGAAAATAGGCACCATAACTAGACAGAGCAAACTTTCCACATGACATAGCCTCACAACCTTTTTTCACAGATAGAGCATGACATAAAAAGACTAACAAACTTGGTCTCATATTTTTCTAAGCAACAGAGAAATACTTATGTATTTTCTAAGATAAAAGCAATTAATAGAGATAAATAAATCTATACAGAAAAGTATCACAAATTTCACATTTCATATTTTTTATGCATAGATCTTCTCATAAGAAAAATACTGCAAGTTAAACCAACTCATTTGGATGAAAAATGAGCAAGATATGATTTTTCAAAGCTTTTACAAAAATCTAGAATTCATTTTCTTTAAAACCGATAAAGGAAACAGTTTTGCACTGGGAACTCTGGACTTTTCAGAAAACAACCGAGCCCTAAAAAGAAACTCGCTGAGTCTGGCTACTTTGCACTTAAGTGCGACAAAGAACACAAATGATGCCCGCGGTCCACGCGGCGGGGAATGGTCGTCGGCGTCGGGATTCCTCGCCGACGGCGAGGTCTCCGACCGAGCTACGGCTACCGAAAGGCTCAGCTCGTCAGCGCGAACGCATTGGTGTACAAGATGTAAGCTATGAGCGAGGTTTTGGACCGACGGCCACGTGCGACGGTGGACGGCGGCGAGGGTTGACGGCGAACTCGCCGAAATCGGTCACGGCGGGACACACGGACTAGCCCTAGAGTGACAGGAGGTCGAGGCGATTCAGATAGACTAGACAAAGTGATGGATGGCTGGCCGAAACGACGACGGCGAGGTACGTCGGTGAGCAGCGGCGCAACCCGCGACGGTGGATGGCCAAAATCCGACGGACTCGAACCCTAATCGGTCCCATTAGCTACACCAACCCACGCTACTCGAGCAGGCGGTCACGATGCGCAAGCTAATGAAGGGAGAAAGGGGTTGCTGGCCACGGTGGACCACACGGCGGTCGGGCAGCTATGACCGGCGAAAGGGGAACGGTCGATTTGACCTCTACCTTGGGGCTCGAGGGTAGGAATCGCGCGCAGGACGTGTCTCACGTCGAGGCGAAGCTGCTGGCAAGCTCTGGGCAAAATGTGTCAAGGCTACAGGCACGGCGGTGCTGCGAGCTCACGGTGGCGGCAATGGCGGACTCCGTGGCGCGCTCGGGCTCTGGTGAGGGAAAGGAGGGGGCGAGCGAATGTGTGCTGGCGGAGGGGTGAGCGAGGGAGAGAATGACGCGGTCGGGGCACCTCGAAGCGGACGCTCGGGCTCGGATAGGCGGAGCGTGGCGTCGGGCTTCGACAAGCGCATGGCGAGCATGCGGGCGGAGCGAGGGCGCATGGCGAGCAGTGGGGCTAGGCCGAGCGTGGGCGAGCGCAGGCGTGCGCGGCGCGTGCATGCGCGGGACGGACAGCGGACAACGGCAGCGGCCCGGCGTACGGACGCCACGCGGCCGGCGACGGCGCGGACAGCATCGCGAGGAAGAAGAAGAGAGGAAGAAGAAGAGACTGGCAGGTGGGTCCCACTGCGCCAAGATTCGTGCAGAACTTGATTAACCCCATATTTTCCAAAATAATCCAAATTTTTAAAAACTTTTAAAAGATGAAATGTTCCTTTTGATGAGTAGAACATTTCACTTTTAAACATCAAAGCCTAATTCTGCCTAGAATTTGAATTTCAAAAATGGGGATTTAAAATCCATTTAAAATTAAAAGAAAAACATTTTTATAAACTGTTTTTGACATTTTTGACCCTCTTCCAAGCCTTTTCATGAAATGACCCCAAAATAAGTTTTGCTCCAAATAATTTTCTCTACAAACTTCATTTAACACTCAACCCCAAACAATCAACCTATCACATAGCTCTAGTTCAAATCAAGGTAAGCACATTTTCATTTTATCATTTCATGTAAATAAATGACTATGCAAATGAGATGATCATGCTCATGATATGCAAGATAATGCATGCTTAACACCATGGGTGTTACACATCCCGCCTCGCATGGTCGAGGCCTCCTACACCTGTACGGTCGAGGCCTCCCACGCCGATACGCAATCGAAGCCAGTCTGCGCCTCCACGGTTGAGGCCGGCTCGACCCATGCGCATGACTCAGTCGAGTTCGAGGCCCCCTCGCCCTGCACGATGCCTCCGGTTCTGCAGTCGCGGTTAAAGCCATGCCCCTCCGACCCGCGTTCGCGGTCGAGGCCCCCGGTCGAGGGGTGGCCCAGTGGAACGGAGAATGGCCCGAGGCAGGGGACTCTGCTCTAGACAGATTGGGTGGCTCCTCCACCCCAGCCGCTGCAGGGTCCACTGCTCCGGCTTCCTCGGTCCCTGATGCCTCCTCAGGTTCATCATGGTCATGGATTACCATCCTTTCCACGACGAATGTGTCGCAGAGCCCGCCGCTTTGCTCGAGGCCCTCCGCTTGCGGCTCGTCCCAAATCCACGACGCTGCCTCATCGAAGACCACATCCCGGGACACCGTAACCTTGCCTCTGACCAGATCGTATAGCCAATAGGCTTTTGACCCCTCCTCATAGCCGAGGAACAACATGCACGTGCTCCTATCCTCCAGCTTCCCGAGGCCCGGCTTGATGGTCTTCACATGACCGATGCAGCCGAACGTACGCAGGTACGAGACATTGGGCTTGCGCTCGTGCCACGCCTCGTACGACGTCTTCCCCTCGAGGGCTTTGGTCGGCAACCGATTGAGGATGTGCACGGCGGTCGTGACCGCCTCTCCCCAGAACGCCGCCGGCATCCGCTTCGCCGCAGTACTCAGAGAACTCGAGAACCGTGAACTCACCGCCGCGGTCTATCTGGAGCACCCGCAGCTGCTTGCCGCACTCTGCCTCCGCCAGTGCCTTGAAGCGCTTGATGGCATCCACCGTGTCACTCTTGCTCGTCAGGAGCTGCAGCCACATGTAGCACCTGTAGTCATCCACGAGTAGGAGGAAATACCTTCGTCCGCCATGCGTCGATGGCGTGATTGGCCCACAGAGGTCCCCATGGACCAGCTGGAGGGGTACTGTCGAGCGGTACCTTACTGTCTTCGGGAACGACAGCTGCCTCTGCTTCCCCACCAAGCAGCTGTCGCACAGCTCCCCGACATGCTCGATCGATGGCAGCCCGGTCACCATCTTCCCGAGCCGGCCCAGAGCGTCGAAGCCCAGGTGGCCAAACTGGCCATGCCACAGCCACGACTCATGCGTGTACGCCGCCGCCAAGCACATAGGATGTTCCACCTTCAAATCGAGAAGATAGAGGTGGTTCTTGGAGTGCATTACCTTGGCGAGAAGACGCCGCTCCTTGTCCCTAATCCGCAGCACGCAGTCTCAAATCAGTACCTCCGCCCTGTGCTCGTCAAGCTGACCCAGACTGACGATGCTCGAGCGGAGCTGTGGGATGAAGTACACGTTTGTCAGCGTGCGCTGCTCCCCGTTCCGGCAATGGAAAAAGACTGTGTCTTGGCCTCGGATGTTGACCCTCGAGCCATCCCTGAACTTGACCATGCCGGTCTTGTTTGTGTCGAGGTCAGTGAAGACGGTGCGACAACCAGTCATATAGTTGCTCGTGCCAGAATCGAGGTACCACCGCTTCTCCTTCTCGTCGCTGACTACGCCCAGATGTGCCTGCGCCCGCGGCTCATCAAGTTTGACGGCCTGCGGCGCAGTCCTCTGCTCCGCCTCCGTCTCCCCTACTTCGCCTTCCTGCAGAGCGCAGAACACACCCATCAAGAGCACTTTCTCGTCATCACTGTCGTCCTGAGCCAGGTGCGCCTCCACCTTCTTCTCCTTCCTCTCCGGGCACTCGCGAGCCTAGTGCCCCACTTTGCCACACTTGTGGTAGGCGTTGGGGGCAGTGAACTTCTTCTTGCCCTTTTTCTTGTCCGCCGGTGCCTTCCCCTGCTTCTTGCCGCCGTTGCTGCCACGATCACCACCACCGCGGCTGGAGCCTTCCCTGGACCGATGCTTCTCCTTCATCCGCGTCGTCCACTCCTCCTCGGTCAGCATCAGCTTGGGCTTTTCCTTCTCCGGCGATGCAAGTCCACAGCTCTCCACCACCCGCAACCTCCCTGCCACATCCTCGAGGGACAAAATGGAGATGTCCAGCATTGTCTCGATGGACATGGCGAGCTACGAGTACTTGGGAGGCACCACGCAGAGCAACTTGCTGACGAGATCCTCGTCCTCTAAAGGCTTGCCGTAAGTGGCCAGCTGGCTGGCCAACGACTGGAGATGCAGCATGAAGTCCTCCACCGTCTCCCTGGACTTGAGCCGGATGTCATTGAACTCGTGCTTGAGCTGCTGGACCTTGGCGTGCTTGGCTCGATTCGAGCCAACACAGAATGAGGCCAGCATCTCCCAAGCCTCCTTCTCCATGGCCTTCTAGCCGAGCGCCTCATGGAACCCGCTGGGCGTGGAAGCCATGAGTGCCTCCATGACGCCCACCTCCACCTCCTCGCCGGCGTTCCTAGTCTCGACAACTGCCCACCACCTCCGGGTGCGCAGCTTCCACTTTATCTGCACAGCCTACTGGCCATAGTTGGTGCAGGTGAGCATCACCCAAGAGTTGGTCCCGCCATACTCCCTCACCACGCGCACCTCCACCGGCTGCACCATGGGCTGGAGCTCCCTCTCTGCATCTTTGCCGCCGCCCTGTAGCGCACCGGTGCTCGTACTAGTCTCCGACATCGCCGGTGGTGAAGCCCAACGATGTGTACTGCTCCAATACCACGTGTTGGCGCTAGAGCCTAGCACCGACGGGGCGAGTAGTGCCTACTCGACCCTACCCTCGAGACCCTCCTTGAACCAAGGAAGAAGACAAGCCGAGCTCCTGAACACACACACGCGCTCTTGTTTCAGCGTTGGCCGAAACTGAGTACACAAGTGAATGGTCATAAAGAAGTTATTGTTTTCATTGCTTTGCATAGAATTTATATACAGACCTCACCCACTATCGGGTACATGAGGCATGGCTACAGTACTCTACAAGCGCAGACCTAACGCCATGCTACTATAGGACCAGGATATGGTCGGCCTCGACACGAGCTGACCCCTACGTGTCCTTGACCATTTTGAGAAGTGAAAGATGGGATGGCAGCAGATTATGTTCAACAATGACAAATTAAATTGGTTAACTTGCTATCACTTGCATCACAGTAGATGTCAGTTTTGTTGAATTGGCAGAATTGCTATCACTTGCAATTAGTGATAAACTGCCTACAGGCTCAGTTCATTTAAATGTTGTCGTGTGCTGATTGAGCAAACTTTTTGACGTAGCTTTGTGATATTCGGTCAGATGAAATTAAGGAGCGACTGAGAACAAGCTTATTCATTATGTTTTCCTGATTTTGCTTGAACAAGTCATCATCATGTCACTTTTAGAAGCCAAAATCCTTCAGATAAGAGCACTATGGTATATATATTATCCTCAAAAAATGGAATATTTAGATAAGAGCACTTGAAAATGGATAATAGCTCTCTAACCCATATTAGTTTCACTTCAAAGGTGTGGGAATTTGCCTTCATCTGAAAACCTCAACAGCCACAAGACTCTGTTTGGAAAATAAATATAGGTGAGTCACATACTGATAGTCTGATAAACTGGCAGCCATGGTCTTGGATACAACAGCTTTGCAACCTCACATACTGATACTCTGATAAACTGGCAGCCATGGTCTTGGATACAACAGCTTTTCAACCTAACAGCCATGGCTTCTCCAACTTTTAGTTATTGGCATATTGATGAGCAATAATATCTTTTTTTAGTTAAACATGTGCATGTAGTGTCCTTTTTAGCACTACGCATGCAACCAGTATGGGCTCCCTCACTTCATAACCATCTGAAACTAAAACCATTTTATCTCAGATCAATAATTGTTCTACATTATTTGAAATATAATATATGGAGTAATAGCTTCAACCTGCATGTGGGTTTCTTTTGAGTCTACAGAGTGATAACACAACACAAAACCATTTCACAGACTCAAAAATGTTTCCATTCAGCTGTTTCTACTGTGAGGATATGGGGGAGTACAGATAAAGAAACATAACATATCTTATTCAGTTCTAGCAATTCTGAACTTTGGTTGTTCGCTGAAATGTTGCCTTGCAACGGTTCAGTTTTGTGAATAACCTATCAATACAAGAAGATTGTGTATTCAGAAATAATTATTTGTAAAACTAAATTTTCCTTCTCTATAATTTTGAAGCTTCACCACTTGAAGGCATCAATTTTGTGATGTTTAAAGATCACCATGCCAAGAGAATGTCATAAGTTCTTCATCGACTATGGTAATATTTAGTCCTTCAATCCTTTGTATGTGTGGTTTCTGGAAATCATGTGGTTGTTTGCCTTGATCAGGCATGGTGAGTTAACTTGGTGTGGAAGCCATCACGACTAGCTTGGGCAATCCAATAGAAATTCCATTCACTTTACTGTTCAATTTGATCAAACATTAGTAATCCGAACCATTATTCACTTATCTTTGAGCTTCATTGCCCCCGGTAAACTTTCTGTGATCATGAATTCATGATGGATTGATCTTCTTTAGAATAAGGGGCCATGGGTCAAAAGATACCTGCCGTGGATGCCTGTGAAGAGGATGCCAGTATAATGGTGATGTTGATTTAGCCTCAGAGAAAGTAATTGGCAAATTTGGAGTTTGCAAGTTGCTGCTGCCAGAATGGTGGACCGGTATAATGGATTAGTGAAGAGAATGCTAATTTGTAGGGACATCAAAGTTTGATGTCGAAAAAACAGAGACAAAGGTATTATTGTGGGATGGCACAATCTTATTGCATGATAATTATATGTGCACTAGGATAATGCCCGTGCATTGCAACGGAAAAAATATCATGATAACTTAAAATTTCAGGCTGCAGACAAAGATTGCACGCCCCTTTTTCGTGTCAGTTGAGAAAAAAAAAATGTCATGACAGTATAGGTTTCAGCACGAGGACAAGGATCGCAGGTCTCTTCATCGTGCTAGGTAAACTTGGACACTTGAGGCCTTTTGTTGTATATATAATAGTAGGTGATTGCCAAGCATTGCAATGGGAACAACAAAAAATTACATGAGACATCTAGCTAGTAGCCAGGTCAAAATTAAACTTCTGACATTGCATTGAACAAATGGTGAAGCAAAGTTATTTCCTACGGCAAAAATGTTATGTGCAAAGTCATATTCATGTTTTTCTCATGCATCGGTTCAAATTCTTCTCTTTCATAATTCTAGGCAATAGTAAGATCTAGTTGAAGAGTGCCACAACCTAACAATCTTAAGAGCCACACATGCATATTGTTATTTTCATCACATATGGACAACTATATATGCCGCAGCATACCACTACCGGTTGACCAAACGTGTCCATTCCTCATTCCTCCTTGCTAACAACCGCGCTCCTTTCCCTCTCTCAAGGTCTCCTAGGTCTCCATTAAAATCCCACAACAAAGTAAGACAAAAATATGACAGGCACACAATGTGCGACATTTATTTGTCCATTTTATCAATATTGGCATCACATTGTTAAAAAGGAAGTGCTCTGAAGACACGAGGAGACACATTGTTCCGCTTTTTCAAATGGTAGGATAGGAATCTGAAACCACAAAAAACATCATTTCAGTGAAACTGTGGGGGCATTGCCTTTCTTAATCCATCATTTATGGTTTCAGCAAATCAGTACATTCCTATCTAGAGAAGCACATACATTTATCCTACTTCTATAATGGTTCAGCAATCCAGACAAGGGTACTGGCCACACCATTCTAGTTTATTGGTTTGCTATACTTTGTATTAGGAATTAAGAATAAAGAAGAATGTGCCTTGCGATAAGAACAACTGTTCTTCATCTTACAAATATGTAGAGACCTGAAGGTTTTTGTGGTGTCAAAATCGCAACCTTGCTCATACAAAGCTCCCATATAACAGCCTATAAATTCAAGAGGGATGCAAAGGAAATAGAGAAAAGTCTTGCTATATCAATGAATAGGGAAAAACAATACAAAACAGGCAGCAAACCTGCCAAAATCCACCACTCGCTAAATTTATTGATGATGTGTACAGCCATATATAGTGGGAGAAGCTGAGATTTTAGGTAGTGGTACAGATAGCCTTCACTTGATCACATGCTTCCTGCAACAAAATATCAAGTGTCAAATTTGAAGCTGTGATCTTTACTAATTATATCTATTACATACATTCACACTCTGAACTTTGGACATGCAACAGCGCATTTATATGGGAGTATGTGCATGTATACACAAATTAGCAGCAAGTCTATTCCAGAAAAATGTTGGGTATACACACCCATGCCCATATACTGCGTCTGCTTGTCTGCAAGACTTAAGTTTTGCCTTCGTTTATGTACCATTTACGTGCAGTAGAGCTTCACCATCTAATTTGAAGTCTAGAAAACTTATTTCACATATTGTTTAAGGCTAAATTGCCTAGAATCACCCAAGTAGATCATAGGATCTAAAGGGCTTGAATAACACTTCTCTTGTCCTAGGACCTATACTGATGAACTACTACTGCTACTTGGATTCAGTATTATAGAGTTCATGCTGACCATTAGCACTATAAAAGTTCAGGGGAACCGGATACCCGATCTCGGGTCCTGGCTGCTTGTTATATAGTCGAGGTTAAGCCCCTCGGAAGGCGTATACAACATGGAGTACAACATGATTATCTCTAGCTAATCTTACGTGATGTACAAGTCTAACAAGCAGCCGTATCTAATACAAACTCATATCTTAACACTCCCTCTCAATCTTAGCCACGAACAAGGTTAAGATTGTGACGAAATTGACACAACTGAGCGGCAGATATAGCCTTGGTGAAACCATCAGCCAACTGATCAGCAGAGCTTATGAACCGAATGTCAAGCAGCTTGTTGGCTACGCGTTCCCGAACAAAGTGAAAGTCAATCTCGATGTGTTTTGTTCTGGCATGGAAAATCGGATTTGTTGAAAGATATTTCGCTCCCAAGTTATCACACCAAAGACGAGCAGCAACAGGATGAGGGATGCGCAACTCTCTCAGAACTTTCTGCACCCAAATCATCTCAGCAGTAGCATTAGCAAGAGCTTTGTACTCGGCTTCAGTACTGGAACGAGAAACAGTGGCTTGCTTGCGAGCTGTCCAGGAAATCAGATTGTTACCTAAGAAGACAGCAAATCCCCCTGTGGAGCGCCGATCATCAACACATCCAGCCCAGTCGGCATCAGAAAAAGCACTGACTAGCATGGACTGTGAAGGCTTGATCAAGTGACCAAAAGTGATTGTCCCTTGTACATACCGAAGAATCCTTTTAACTGCGCTCCAATGTACTGTGGTCGGAGCATGGAGGAACTGACAAACCTTGTTAACAGCAAATGCAATGTCTGGCCGGGTCAAGGTAAGATACTGTAATGCACCGACCATGCTGCGATATCGGGTAGAATCCTCCGGCCCTAATGGATCACCATCACGCAAGCTCAACTTCTCGGAGGTGGAGAGAGGTGTGTCAACCGCCTTGGCATGAGACATTCCAGAACGCAACAGAATGTCAGAGGCATAGCGTGCTTGTGACAGCAACAGACCCTTTGGTGTCCTGGTAACTTCAATCCCCAAGAAATAATGAAGGTTGCCAAGGTCTTTGAGAGCAAAAACCTGCTGCAAATCTTTGAGAAGAGCATTGGTGGCTTGCTGAGAAGAACTGACCACAATAATGTCATCAACATAGACAAGAACAAACATAGTGTATCCCCCTCTTGCAAAATAAAATAAAGAGGTGTCGGATTTGGAAGCCACAAAACCAAGTGCTTCAAGTCTCTTGCATAGTCGGGCATACCAGGCGCGAGGAGCCTGTTTGAGACCATAAAGAGCCTTGTCTAGCTTGCAGACATAGGTAGGATGCTGCTTATCTGCATATCCAGGAGGCTGCTGCATATAGACATCTTCCTCGAGAATTCCATGAAGAAACGCATTCTGAACATCCAATTGCCGAAGTGACCACCCCTTGGATACTGCAATAGAAAGAACAAGTCGAATTGTAGCAGCCTTGACCACAGGACTGAACGTCTCCTCATAATCAATCCCATACTGCTGCTTAAAACCTTTAGCAACAAGACGAGCTTTATAGCGATCCACAGAGCCATCAGCCTTGCGTTTAATCTTGTAGACCCATTTGCACCCGACAATATTCTGCCCTTTTGGTCGAGGAACAAGATGCCACGTACGATTCCGAAGTAACGCTTGATGTTCCTGATCCATGGCAGCAACCCACTCTTTGCTAGCAAGTGCCTGATTCAAAGATTGTGGCTCACTAGTAGAGAGCGTTGCCTGCATACCCCATCGGACAGTACCATCAGTATATTGCTTGGGTTGGCGGATACCTCGGGACAACCGTGTCTTTGGTCGTGGTGGTTGAGATGGCGGCGGCGGAGAAGGAACTGCAGCGCCAGCACCGGAATCAGAAGGAGACACATGCATAGGCGAGGAATCATGCGCCGCAGAGGGTCCCATGGGCAAAATCTCTGGGGATCCAGCTCCTGCCGGATCTGTCGGTGTGCGTGCCTCCGCACCAGGATCCGATCCTGTGCTGTGGCCCGAAGACGGTAACTGCTGAGTCGACGACGGAGCGTGTGGCGATGAGTGTGCCAACGTAGATACTCCCCTGGCATCACCGGATGGCGGTACGACGCGGGAAGGCTCGGGCTGATGCCGCTCGACGCCAGACTCGGAGCCGCCCCTGGCATCACCTGATGGCGGTACAACGCGAGAAGGGTCGGGCTGATGCCGCTCGACGCCAGACTCTGGGCCGGAGCCCGAAGTCAAATCGGTCAGGTCCTGTGCTGACTGACCGGTGTTCAAGCTGGTTTCGCCTGCGTTGTTTCCTGGAGAAATTGCAGAATCAAAAGAACTTGCTGGTGGATTAGTAACAGGAGGAGACGAACCATTATGACCAAGCAAATTATTATTCCCAGAGCTAGTAGAACTAGGATGAAGAAGATCTGGAAGAAGTTCAATCTCCTTGCGGAGAAGAGCGCCCGCATTAGGATGGAGATGAGCAAAGGGAAAAACATGTTCATCAAACACAACATCTCGTGACACATAAACCCGACCATCTTTGGGATCTAGACACTTGTACCCTTTGTGCAGTGTGCTATAACCAATAAAAACACATTGTTTTGACCGAAAAGCTAGCTTGCGCAAATTGTAAGGACGAAGATGTGGCCAAACCGCACAGCCAAAGGTACGAAGAAAACTATAGTCAGGTTTCTGATGATGAAGACGCTCAAACGGTGTTTGATTTTGGATGATTGGAGAGGGTAGCCGATTAATAAGATAGACTGCGGTGGAGAATGCCTCATCCCAAAATTTTAGAGGCATGGAAGCATGAGCAAGAAGAGTAAGCCCCATCTCAACAATATGACGATGTTTGCGTTCAGCTGCGCCATTTTGTTGATGCGCATGAGGACACGAAACATGATGAGCAATGCCAACACGTTTAAAGAAAGAGGTTAAGGCTTGATACTCCCCGCCCCAATCGGTTTGAACGGTACAAATATTTTGACCATACTGTCGTTCAACTAGACTTTGGAATTCATGGAACACAGAAAATACTTCAGACTTGTGACGTAACAAATAAATCCAAGTAAATTTTGTGTGATCATCAATGAAGCTGACATAATAAGAATAACGACCAACTGAACTAGGGGCAGGACCCCATACATCGGAGAAAATAAGATCCAAAGGACCAGACGACACACTAGACGACTTAGGATAAGGTAACTGGTGACTTTTGCCTTGTTGGCAAGCATCACAGACTCTATGCTTATGTAAATCACGAACAAAAGGAAGCTGAAAATGATCTAGAATGAGTTGAACGACACGGGAGGAAGCATGGCCTAGACGATGATGCCAAAGGGACACCGATGACTTGACTGCACTAAGAGCTTGTTTGTTGGAAGACCCCGACGATGATGAACGCAATGGGTAAAGGCCGCCTTCACATGCGCCTCTGTGAAGGGTTCTCTTCGTCTCCTGTTCCTTGATCAGAAAGTGATTGGGATGAAATTCAATGAAAACATCGTTATCTTTAGTAAGACGATTCACTGAGCAAAGGTTTTTATGTGCTTGAGGAACATGGAGAATATTTTTAAGATGAAGATTTCTACTAGGGGAATAAAAAGTGCTATGGCCAATATGAGCAATCTCCATACCTGCCCCATCTGCAGCATGAACTTGTTCACCACCATTGTACTTGTTGCGCAGGGTCAGACGCTCCAGCTCGCCAATGACATGATCAGTGGCACCGGAGTCCATGTACCAGTTCGTATCAACACCATACGAACCAGTCGAAGCAGAAGATGCAGCTTTGGGAGGTGGCCCGGTGAAGTTGTCGTCGAAGCGCTTGTAGCAGCGAAACGCCGGGTGGCCCTCCTTGGCACAGATCTGACAAAAGATGCCAGGTTGATAGTTGCGGCCATGGCCGCTGTTCCTGCCACCGGTATTGCCACCACGACCGCGTCCTCCATTGCCGCGCCCAAAGCCGCCACGGCCGCCACCACGGCCGCGTGAGTTGCTGTTGGAGGAGTTATTGCGGCCACTCTTGGTGGCGGTGTTGGCAGACGCCTGTGTGCCGCCCTGCTGCAGCCCTTTGCGCTGCTCATGGCTGGTCAGCTGAGCATAGAGCTCAGGAACCGTGATGGGTTCAACACGATTGGCGACAGCAGTCACAACCGCATCAAAGTCATCATCTAAGCCGGTGAGGATGTAGGTGACAAGATCCTCGTCGTCAAGCTTCTTCCCTGCGGCAGCCATGTCGTCTGCAAGGCCGCGCATCTTGACGAAGTAGTCAGCGACGGAAGAGGCCCCCTTGGAGGCCGTGGCCAACGCCATGCGCGTAGCAATGATGCGTGAGCGAGATTGGGAGGCGTGGAGGGCTTGAATCTGAGCCCAAAGCTCGGAGGCTGTGGTTGCCGAGGAGACTTGCGCGAAGACTTCCTTGGATAGAGAGGAAAACAGGTAACTGAGAACCTGTTGATCCTGAGTAACCCACTTCTCATAGGCGGGATTAGGCACCGGGTCGCCCTTCTTCTGGGTAGCTTCGTCAACAGCACCTTCGATGAAGGCCGCAGGAGGAGCGGCACCGGGACGGATGTACCCGGCGTACTGTGCACCGCGGATCGTGGAAGAAACCTGCGCGTTCCACATGCTGAAGTTTGCGCGAGTCAGCTTCTCGGAGACGGGCGGCAGAAAGCCGAAGGAGAACGCCGATATGCCGGCAGCAGCGTTGGCGGCGGAAGACTCGGCGGCCATCGGTGCGATCGATGCTGGAGGATGCGACGATCTGGATGGAGATCGATCGTTGTTGGTGGTTGCTATCTGGATCGAGTTGTTCCGTATGGAAATAGGAAGCCTGATACCATATAAAAGTTCAGGGGAACCGGATACCCGATCTCGGGTCCTGGCTGCTTGTTATATAGTCGAGGTTAAGCCCCTCGGAAGGCGTATACAACATGGAGTACAACATGATTATCTCTAGCTAATCTTACGTGATGTACAAGTCTAACAAGCAGCCGTATCTAATACAAACTCATATCTTAACAAGCACCAATACAACAGGAAGTCTACAACGCTAGACCAAAAGGTGCCATGTGCGCCATGAGCTAGCTAGCCTGGAACTGGAGGGGATGTGCAGTTCAATGATGCTGCTTTGATTGGAAATCACATAACCTTGTAAAGTCCACCAATGGCCTGCACCTCCATGCTCTGGATCGATGAAGTCAGGCATGGTTCGTGTCGTGACTGACCTGAACCAAGCCCACTTGTGGCCCTTGTGCCGACGGACAGGGTTGCGCGCCTCGGTGACCTCCACCACTGGGATGTAACCATAGCTGCCACTGATCGACCCCAAGAACCCTGTGTAACCCGCCATGGCTCCGTGGATCGCAAGTAATGCCAGCAGCGTGTAGTACAGGTTGTAGGGCAGCGTTGGCCGCCATGGCGCGGACCATGTATGTTGGGTCGATGTACTTCACACTTTCACAGCATCTCCCCGGTGTGTTCCTCCTCCAGCGCCTACCACACGCCCGCAGCTCGGCCTTGAGCCACGCACCAATGTCCAGAAACGCCGGGTAGCCAGACACGTCGTGCTGCTGCTGTGGGCCGGGTCTCGAAGTGAGGCGCTGGCCGGCGCTCTCGACGGCGACAACCACTGCACGTGCGCTGTAGGGATGCCCCGCTGCGCCGCCGCCACCGCGCGGTGTGTAGAACCCGAAGCAGCGGTCAATGATGCTGACATAGTTGTCCACCGTCTTCTGGACACCGGCGACGACTATGGAGAGGCCGTGTCACCAAACCTCCTCGAATATCTTCACCAGCCCTCACATCGTGTCTTCGTACTCCCATGGATAGGTTTCCATGATCCTAGCGATGTTGAACCACCCGCAAACTCTAGGCATGGCCACTCATTCACTCACCGTCTCGTCTGGGAGAGCCGATCCGCATATATTGACGGAGGAACCTGGGAGAGGGGTTTCGATCGCGGCGGGGATTGGGGCATGTTAGTCTGAATCGTGGATGGGGGCGGGGGCGACCGATGGGAATCAAAGCAATGATTTGGGATAGCCTTCCTAATCGGCCAGGCGGGATCTGGTGCACCCGAGCGTGATTTGAGAAAGCTTGATTTGGAATTGAGCGGGCGAGCGTCGAGTGAAGTGCCAGACTGCCAGGAGGGTTCTGTGAGCGAGCGCGCATGCGGAATTGCTGGGCGGGGGCATGCGAGCGAGCGGTTGTGGTGTCTGTGTACGGAATCATTTGACATGTTTTAGTTATAGAGATAAAAAAATTAAAGTAATTTCAGGTGAGAGTACATTTGTGAACTTAGTAGGAATGAATACATTTATTATGTGACATGAATTTATTTATTTATTTAAATGTTGGACAATTCCAACGCCAATTATAAGATACTAGTTAATGTGCACGTGCGACACGAACGTGCCTAAAAGATAATATTTTTATTTTTCATTCTCTAACTTGATTTTATTTATTTTCTTATCCTATTATTTCTATACTTTTTAATCTAATATTTTATTGATAATTTTGTATCTTAAGTTTTTTCAATTATTGTTTTTTGTTTACATATATATATTTATCTTGTTATTTTTTTATTGGTCGTATGTTGCAGCATTATAGTAAAATTTATATCGTTCGTTTAAGTCATTATTGTACACACTAATCGAGTTTTTCTTCCCTGTTAATTACTTTTTTCAATTCTACGTTGCTTGACATTATTCTTTTTATTTTTTGAATGATAGTTTATTTTATCCATTTTTACATGTATACATTTTGTTATTTAATTGTAACTGGGCCAAAATCTCAACAAACACTGATAGCCAGCTGGTAGGGGTAATAATGTGGCCGCAGCCCAAGGGTCCACGATCGTTCCTGTCGGCATCCAATTTATCTACACCGATGCATCCCAATTCAGCCTTCTTTCAGCCTTGTTCACTGCATAAGGTACGGAAGTCTCTTTGTTTTCCATTCAGATTCCTAGCACTCTCTGGCATGGAGCCAGGGGCTCAGCCTGCTCACCTCCGATGCCGCCCTAGCCTCATGCTGCTTGCCTCCGCCACTGCCACCGCCGCCCCTCCATGGAGCTCATCCATACCGGTCCACACACTCTCCTGCCGGCACTCGTCTTAGTGGCCATGCAATTGTAGGGCACATACTATGTGATTATTGAAAAACAATGCTATAATTAAAAAGATATATATGAACACCTTTTCACAACACTCTCACAATTATTGATGTATCTATTTACTATATCATATTTTACCAAACAAAGAAACGAAAACATATGCATTATCAGAAAAATGTTTTGTTAATATTAATTTTGCAAACTTAAACCCAATAATCTAATCAGGGCAAAGATAGATGGACATATTGATTGGCTTATTGAAAAAAGAATTCGAAACTGAAGAGTAAACTCAAATTGGTAGCCATTGTGATGAATAATTTTCATAGAGTTACTTTTAGTTTCACCTTGAAACCATAGATCCTATCTGATGACCAATATAATATAGATAAATACAAATATTATCAAACATATTCTATTCTAGAACGCTATCAAACTAAATAGGAAAAGATTGGTCCGTTATTTTTTTGCAAAAATTTTTATATGTTAACATAGAGATCATACAAGTGCAGCCTATGGAGGAGGTTTCCATGCAGTGCCGTGGCTTCTGAAAAAGATGAGATGGCTGAAAAATAAGCTATCCGTCAGAGATATACATAAGAACCAAACAAGAGTATAACGTTTAATCCATGGATAACCATCCTGTAATACAAATTGTCATGTTAAATAGAAACAATTTTGTAGTTATTCCAATAGCGTTTTAAAGCTGCCAAGAAATATTCTGCTTCATCAAGCGAACTTCTTCTGCTACAGAACATGTTTTGAGAACATATGATCTTTTAGTGATTCTCTGCATATACCAAAGAATGAAGCACATGAGATCAACCATACATAGGATTGTAATGCTAAAAAAATTTAATCAATACAAAACCTATCTACACAAACATTGTAAAATCTTAAACTTTACTCACTTGAGGAATTGAAATCCTTGTGTTCATGAGTTCTCCATGATAAGTGCAGATCAATGGTGACCTCCTGAGATTATTGGTTATTGTGATCTCTTACTCTTCTTGGTAATTGCTTTACTATTTGTTCTAAATCCATGCTGAAAGAAATTAAGGGTATTAGAGCAAAAGGCTAAATCAATATATTTGCTAAAAAGGAAAGGTAGTAATATAATGGATAATTGAGTGCATCGATCATTTTTTACATATTATTATAGTCCTAACCTGTGGTTAATAATGTTAATTTAAATGAATCTTGAATTTAGCAATGATGAAGCTACAATTATTATGCAGCTTAATGGCAACCACATTACCTTTGTTATTTTTCTCCCACGATCAAAAAAGTAAGGTGCTAGCATGAACATGAGCATAACTAATTGATCATTTATATCCATGGTTGAACTTGCAAAGGCTACAACACCATAATGAATACTAAACCATTATATGTACATTTTAGTTAAGATTAATAAACTAATAAAATATTGGTATTGACAAGGAAAAATTACATATATGTAACACATAAACAAGCTATGGAGTTTATAAGAAAGGGCACACATTTTTGAGAAAACGTGGAGATTGTATATATAATTTTTCTTTGAACGCAAAAAAGTTGTCTCCTTATCATTAGGCTATGTAGCATGTTTCTCCTTAGCACATTGTTGTCGATGTTCGCCCTATTCACTTCAACTTATCATCCATGGTATAGTGTTTTTCTTCACAATAAATTAGCAAACAATACTTTTAGCCTATCTTTTCAATGAAGCGAACAATACTTATCATGTTCCAATATTTCATTGTTAAAGTTGCTTAACTCTAAAATTATATTAATAATTTAATATTGATATGTTATTTACATGAAACAAAACATCCTATTATAATGTAAATTAAAAATTACTTACTTCCACACATGTATGAAAAAGGAACCTATAATAAATGGACGAGAAAAGTAAAGATGACTTATAACTTTGAACGGCAGGAGCATATCTATGTAACAATGCTCATAATGTGTTACCTTTATTTGAATTTGTTGGAAGGACTCCTAATGTTGAGCAAAATTCGTTACTTTCCTAGGATCCATCTCGGCAACATAGGAGAAACAACTTCATGATAGTCAACAAGTAGGATCAGCATTAACAAAACAAAACATATCCGAAGGAGATGGAAAGTGATAGTGAATGGAAACTTGCCTGGGTTCCATCTCAACGACATTGGAGAAACAACTTCACAACAGGTGGGATCAGCATTTACAAAACAAAAAAATATCCTAAGGAGATGGAAAGTGATGGTCAATGAATTTTATTTGTTTTCGCTATTTCGACGGCAACCTTAGATTTGGAGAAGAGGAGAATTCATGTCATTTGACTGAAGCCAAAGAAAGAATGAATAAGTATTGTTCGATTCATGTCATTTTCAGAAAAGAAGTCATGAATTCATTTGAATTAAGTTAACTCAGCAACCTAACAGTAACCGCCGAGCGCCGACCCACACTACTGGAAACTGGGACCCAGCAGTCTTCCCTCTCTTCTTTAGAGCAGCAACCAGCAATGAGCGGCTGCACCTTTGCACATACTGTGTATACGTATACACAACTCGCACATATGTACGTACCTTAGTTTCAGACTTTCGGTGCCTCAAACCTTGCAACGAGAAGACAGAGATCATCATTGTATTTGGATAGATCATCACTGTATTTGGATAAATTAAACCCTATCTAAGTGGATTCGAGTATAGAAAATAAATTGTGTTTTTCATATTAATATAATCCCTTCCAAATATATGGATTGAAGTCTTGAAGAGGATTGTCATGTTTAAAAAATAAAAAACAAACCGTATCTACGTGCAGTGGATTGAAGCAGCAAATGATGGATATGAACCCTAACGACGTTGGGCGACCGCTGGCTAGCTAGTTAGCTACACGCCTAGCGATGATGAGTTGATGACTGACCATCGAAGTCGGAGCCGAGGACGATGGCGCGGTGTGGGCGCAGCGTGTGCCGGTGAGATAGTAGGCCTCAACGTCGATCGTGGAAGTCGCGCGTGGTCTAGCCCGGCCGCCTCGGCACCCGGGCGTGTCCGTCATATATGTCTGGCGGGTTGTCCAGGCACGGCTGCTACCGGTGGTGCTGGAGCAACGACGATGCTGTCCGCGCGGACGGCAGCACGATCGCGATGCGCTGGTTTCCTCGGCCGGCCAAGACAAGCACCATGGAGGTTGCAAGGACGACGGCTTATGTGATTGAACAGAGGCGTGTGATGATGGAAACTAAGTTGGAAAAAAAGATCCCGTACGGACCGGAGACTCTCGCGGAGAGGCACGTCGGGATGGAGCCAGATGAGCGGGTACCCGGTGAGCGGGTAGGAAAATCGCCGGTGAAAAAAAGGCCGGGCATAAGCAGATTAGTATGGCAGAAATAGGTAACATGTAAGACGTAAGATGTATGGGTCCATCAATAAATTAATATGAAGCGTTAGATTTAAAGTGCTTAGTTATCCAAGGGCCTAGATACAGGGTGGGTAGAAAAATTTTAAGTAATGTGTATTTTTTAATTTCTTCGCTCTTTTATAGTATAGATATGGTGAGATTCATGTACCAGGTGTATGTGTGAATAATAGAAATGAGACACGTGCTTTCAAAATAAGCGTGTGCTTCTATTAATTGTGATTATTAGTTAATATTCATGTAGTAATAATGACAATTAGCTACAAGCAGAATAGTGCAAAGATCACATTGAAACATTGTTTTTTTTTGTGCTATGGTACAACATTCGTGCTAATTACAATAGACTTTTTAATTTTTCCGTTGCAACGCACAGATATTTACCTAGTAACCTTAAAAAAAACGTCTTCCTTCCTTTTATTTAACCTACCTACAGAATGGCCTGAAAATGAAAATCTCTTCTTTAAGTGGCCTTTCGTCGGATTCAGGCTATTGACAGTGTCGAGTAAAGTGCAATGCAGAGTTTAGTTTGTCCGTCTTATATTTAGAGTAATATAACATAAATAAGATCACACGTAATAGTACACTAGTTGAATGCCCGTCATGACTTACAGTCATACGAGTATGTTGCAACGAAAGAAAAGACCATAGTAATTATAGTTTGTATATTTTTTTCTAAATAAATAGTAGGAGTTCTGCCTCTCAATTAAGGTAGAATAAAAGATAGTGTATCTAAAGGTATTAGACCAAACAATTTTGAAAGTAGAAAGGACAAAAGAAGTGGCAAACACACAGAAGCACAGCATGCACAACCACTTTCTTGCTAGGCCCCCTTTCTAAAGCCATTTTCCTTTGTTCAATGTCCTCTTTAATTCTTGAAGTAACTTATGAAGCCGATTCCTAGGTATTATTGAAGATTCTTCGATTTCTTTCCTTCCATAGATTCCAGCACGTGTAAATCATCAAGTCATTGAAATGCTTACTTTCTTCTTTTGCGACCTTGAGCACAACCTCCTCCCACCCCCACCAAGTGCTCAGGTGAGAACTGGGTCTTGGTCAAAACTGTATCAAATGTGTCTCGAACTGGTCTGAGGTTAGGTCTTGGTTCCATACTGCCTTGGTAAATAGGTACATAAGACAAAGATGGAGGCATGTTTCTAAAGGGCTATCGCAGAGCACACAATGATCTTGGTGAGACCACCCTCTTTTGTTACAAGTTGTCTGCTGTTAATATTTTTTCTTGCACAAGAATCCACTTGAAGACTTTGCATTTCTTCTCCGCCTTGCCTTCCAAATTAGTTTGCTATTTCTAGTCCATCGTTATATCACGAGTGTTAATAGCAATGACACATTCACACTAAAGCATACAATTCAAGTTCATAGAAACGGTAGCAATCAACTTTAGCGAGTAATAACCATATTTACTACGCCTTTGTAATCCATATTTTGCTTATGTCATGCTTAAAATATTCTTCTCTACCTTATCTATACTATAAAAAATAGCTCTCACCAAAAGTTTCCTACCCACCCTACATCTAGACCATTGGATTATTCAATACCTTCTAATCTGATGGTGGATATTAATCTGACCGTGGGCCACGTTTGAGCGTAAGAAATCTTACATGTTCCTGCCACGTAAAAGGTCTCCCCCGTCCTCCTTCATGGTGTTTTTTCTCACCCACGCACGTACCCAACAACCCGTGTATCCGCATCGGGTTTTAGGGCCGTATACGTATAATCCCACGTCAGGTGGCCCCCTAACCGAATCCAACATGGACACGCTATATATTGAGCCAACATATGGACACGTCCACTACGCGCCGCCGTAGGAACGACGCACGTCGCCATCCTTTGCGTGCTTTCCATCGGTGGTTCTTCGTCGCGGTAGAGAGAAGTCCCTCCATCGCCCACCACCGGGAACGACTTGCTCCTTCTTCGCTCGCCACCCGCGGCAGATGGCGACGCGAGCTGTTTCACAGGGAGGAGGACACTGGGCATGGATCGGAGGTGATGCGATCGATCATCGATGATGGTGAGGAAGACGCTGGCACGCAGCGCGTGAAACTCGGCGTTGACAACACCTGGCGAGGACAGAGAACAGGAGCGGCAGCTGCGACACCTCGACGACAGGTTCCCCCACGGACCACATACATGTAGATCGACTTCTTGACCGAGCTGGTGTGCCGTGGATCATGAGCACCACGTCGAAGACCACGTGCTGGATGATGATGGCCACGGAGCTGTAGGTGTAGTTGATCCTGCTCGCAGCCATGCACGAATGCGACCCCGCCGGCCATGTAGCGCGAGCTCGCCGCGACGCCGCATGTGGCATTCAGGCTGTAGGCTATGAATGGCAGCCAGCGGCATATGTCGCTTTGAGGAGTCCACGGCAAGCTGGGAGGAACATGCCGCTGGCTGGGAGGAGCAGAGCTAGAGCAACACAAATAGGAAGATGGCGGCAGCGGCATATACGCGTGGGGTCGAAGAGGTAGGCACGAAAAAAACAACGCAAAAAAGGTGAGTGAGACTCCAATTTAATTTTTAAAGTCAAATATTAGGAACTTTTGGAGATGTCTTCTTTGGGAAACAATGAAAACTCTTGGAGATAACAATGTTGTGGATGGATGATTTGAGATTCTCCATAAGTACGCACGGTAAAAGTACACAAAAGGTACTAGATTACTTTATTTCATTTATTGAATTATTTTTTTTTGTTTAGGTCATATATTGACTTCTTGATTCATCTTTGTATATCAACATTGAGTTAACAATGCACAAGAAATGATGGCATAACAACTACACTATTGGTGAAGCTCTAATTGCAACAACTGTTATGTATGTTAAACAAGTCGGTTTTGTTAATGTGTATCTATATTTCATATATTTTCTTTAGACTTTTTAGGAAAATAGGTTTTTTTAGCAGAATTTTAGGAAAATAGATGGACTCTTAATGCCTTTTAATGTAAATTGTTTGAAATGAAAAAAGTGCTTAAGAGCATCTCCAATAGTTTGGCATTTTTTCTTTGCCATTTGTTGGAGTTTGCCAACTCCCAAAACGTTATGGCAAAGGGGAAATAGGTCATCAAATATTCGGCATTTTTGACTTGGCAAAACCCAAAATTATGGACCCAACTATTTTTGGACCCATCTATTTTTGCCCGGGAGTTTATTCTTCGCGTCGTATGGTCGCGCGCTTTTGGTCGCGGGGGTTTTTATCTTCGCGCATGTTTCGTCGTCGATCGCCGCCAATTGTGGACATCGCGAGGTCGCCGCCGTTTCTTGAAGTCGTCGTCGTTTCCTGCTCCAATCCCCAGTCGGTGCTGCCCTGGGAAGCAACGAAGGCTTCCAGGTCGTCGTACCTGCTCAATTCCCAGTCGCTGCTCCGGCCAATTCATCTCAGGTTTGTCCACTGCCGATCTCCCCAGTGGGTAATTCCCAGTCGCTGCTCCAATTCATCGTTCACTCCAAATATTCAAGGTTTTGTATAATCATCATAGTTTTATTTGTTATAGTGTTTTCATTCAAGTGTAATGAACATTTTTTTATTAGTGTGTACTCAGTATGACCCTGGAACAAGTATTTATGCATGGTCCTGTAGCAAATGATCGGTGCCTGTAGCCCATGAAAATATTACGTTAAGTTCCTTGTGTTCATCAGTGTTTTCTTTTATATGTCGTTCATCAGTGGCCGGCAGCATCTTCTCTGTCACATCCCTGTCATTGAGCTGCAGCAGGTCGAGGCACGGAGAATCAGTTCAGAGCAATGATTCGCTGCTACAGCTTTTGAACAGGAGCAATCGCGTTTGCCAAACGGATCGGGGTTGGACAGTCCGGAGCCGGAAAATGTCAACTTAACTAAGATGCCAAACAAGAATGCAAAATATTGGATAGATAATTTCTAAAATTTTGATAAAAATAAGAATGTCAAACAAAAATAATAAACTATTAGATGCTCTAAAATTCTTGACAAAGATGTTCTACTAAAAATTGTTTTCATACACACATACGTGTCGCATGTATATATTTGCTAGTTAATATCTAAACGTGAAAATTTCTGTCTGCCCCATCATTCTTTTGGCCTCCACACGCAACGTAAGGACACTGCAGCCCGTATAAGAATTTGATCACTGCAGTTCGTATACTACAAATACCAGCAAGAACTTCTTGGAACATAAACATTGCCGCGGAATGGTGGTATGACATGCTCTTCTCATCCCGGAGGTTCTGGGTTCGATCCCCATATGCACAAAATGCTTTGTTATTTTCATTTTTTTGGTAAACAATGAATAAAATGTTAAATGGACAAAAAAATCCCCATATAACACAAAAGCAAGCTTGTTTGTGGTTTCCTTGCTCGGTCGTCTTCTAAAAGTTCTTTTTTGGTTAAATTCATATATGCATTACTCGTATTTTTTTCTATTTTGATTCTTTTTCTAAAAATATTAAAATTCTTAAATAATCTTAAAAACAAAAAAAAACATGCTTGTTTTGGTGGTTTGCATGCTCGGTTTCCTTCCCAAGGGCCAAGATCGATTCCATATGCACCATTAAAGAATTTTATATACTCCCTCCGTTCTAAATTATAGTTTACTTTAACTTTTTTAGTACATACACGTTGCTATATACTCATATAAATAATATTTAGATACATAAAAAATGCATGCACCAGAAAAATCAAGGTGAACTACAATTTAAAACGAAGACAATATTTGCTTGCAATTTAATTAAAGAAAATAATAATAAAACATTGTAATACAAGACAAACACATAATTGTCCAGGGTTCAGTTTCGGGACACTACACACGATTGCCCAGCTTTCCCATTTATAGTGATTTTTTATAGCCATATAGGATTGACGTAGATGTCCACATCGGCGCCATGTTAAATGCTTCGTCTGTGACCAAACCAAGTTGTCCGTTACAGATTCACGACTGAGTTGCCATAGCACTCTGCGACATCCAATAATGACGGAAATTAAACTAGCCATCACAGTTGTATCATCCTTGGAATGAACTTGACAATGTGATTCTGTGATGATTTTTTAGAAGGTCACCAAAAAACGACCTATAAAGGAAGCACCATATCTTGTAGTGAAACCAGGTAATGCGGCGGTGAAAGTGATGAGTAAAGAGCGACATCTATGTGAAGAATGACTACCGGGGATAGATGACTGAGTAAGGGACGATTTTTATGTAAAGAGGAACCAGATTGGCGCATGACCGGGACGTAGGGTTGGCGTGTGTCACCCCAAGGTGCGGGACTCAACATCTGTCGCCATAGGGCCTGGGACTCGTGACACGACGTTATGCATTAAGCTTGCCATACCACTCATCAGGATGGAGCGAGCGCCCAGCTAAATCTCATATCAAAGCGTCAGAGCAAGCATGCGTGAAGAGAACTGTAACACGGTGGCACAATGAAAGCTAACTTCTTTTCTCTACTCTTCATTGACGCCTAAATATACGATGTTTTTTTGCCCGTCGAAACGTACGGGCATGTTTTGCTAGTATTCACACATAACTTGAACAAAAATAATATAATGGAACACCTCATAAGCAAATAATGATGAATGCAATTTCAGCAAAAAAGAAATCACCACACAGGCTGAAACGAGGAGAGCGGGTCCTATTCTGAAGAGGGTCGAACCGCCCCTTTGCAGGCCTAGTCCACGTCCACCGCATATATGCGTGTGCCGCCGTCCAAGGAACAGGTACCTGCCCTCTATTTAGCTTATCAGTTAATTGACGCCTAGCTCTTGCCTCACAAGTGTAGAATGACACCCTTTGGGCATCACACTGTCACAAAGCTTTCAACCCCAACACCACTAAAACTTTAGATTTTATAAATTAGGTGGATTCTTTGTGTGTTGCTGCGGGATTGAAGATGACATACAAAGAAATTTATATGAAGCAGGAAAAATTATAACTAATAGAACTTTGGAACGTGGGAATGTAAAAAAAACGGTGGGAACATAAAAATGATGTAGGAACATAGTAGAAATGGGTATAGAAAACAAAAGGTTAGAAAACATATAAATTTCATGTAGGGACGATTGTTCGAATGATCATGAGAAAATATTGAAAAAACAGCAAAGATGATGGGAAAAGTAATTATGACCATAGCTTCTTATAGGTCGGTATTGCCACACACCTATAAAAGGGTATATGAGACTCTTACCTAAGAACAAATTATAACATAAAAATAACAAATTACAATATATTGAAGAGTTGAAGAGTAAACAACTATGAGCATCCGTTCCTTTTTCTAGTGCCTGCTTCTCTCTCGGTCTCTCCTCAATCCTCACTGCCTATCGTCCCGCACTGTCTGTGGCCTAATAAAGACGCAAGCTGCTCATCCTTGCCGCCGGCCGGATTTCTTAGACAGTCGGCCATGATCTAAGGTGGTGGAGATGTAGCAGGCTAGCACCAGCTTCACTCTTCTCAAACAGACGCATCATGTGCGTTGGAGACGCGGAGCTGCGTGGGAACAGCCGAGTAGACTCTCGAGCTATCCTGCTGCTTGCGGCTGTCGAAGGAGTAGGAGACGGAGGTCACGGAGCCCCTGGTGACGACGGGATGGACTCGAGCGCTTCCGCAGCTCGCCGCTGTCACAGTTGATGGGTCCACGTGGGTCAGCGTGGCTGGACGACGCGCGTGATCCGCAGCATGCCGTCGGGTGCCTTCAGTCTAAAGTGTCGTCATCGTCGGGATTTAATTGGCTACAAATGGACGACGGGCCAGGTATTCTACTCTGATGATATGGTACGTACTGATTACGATTTGTATGAGCAAACAACGATTGCTAGAGTTGCTTTGGTCCTATGCGAGGGAAGAAAAACAAAGAGACCAAAGCCCCCCCCCCCCCCCCACCACTATTAAGTACTATATATATAGGAGATTATACGGACGCCAAGGAAGTGAAGAGGTGCATTAACATTGTTGAAAACTGTTGTCCACTGGCAGGGATTAAAAGCAAAGAATGTCCCATGCATGTGCAGCCTTGAGTGTGGATGAACATCTGAGGTGCACGAGTTGAAGCAGTGGTTCAGGAGGTGAAGCGCAAGGGACAACTGATTTTTTTTAAAGTAAACCGGCGGGGGAGAGCTTCCCCACCTTTTTTCCATTCAAAAGAACAGAACGATTAGGCAAAAGCCCGAATCATCATGCATCAGAAGTGTTACAGGACGCGAGAAAAGCTCGCCAGCCAACTAGACTGCGTACAAGTTTGCGGGAGATACGTTTTCTCCAGATTACAAAATCATCACACACAATACAAAAAACTTTCCTAGAGCTAGACACCTCGCCGCGGAAGACTTCCGCATTGCGGCTGTCCCATAGTCCCCAAAGGATCGTGAGAAAGACGAATAGCCATAGTCTGGAGTCCAGGCCAGCTGGAGTCGGTGCAGTCCAGACGTCATCGTCGAAGATGGTGGAGATGGTGCTCAAACCTGTCCCTGCCCAAACTGCCGCACTGCTTGAGCACCCAAAGGACACGTGCGCGCGATCTTCAACTGCTCCCGTGCAGCGCTGGCACTTGTCGTTGTCGACGACGCACTTAGGTAGAAGATTAGCTTTCGTGGTGAGACGATCTTTGAAGTAATGCCAAGCGAACACTTTGACTTTGTTCGGCAAGTAGGTCCCCCAGATTTTCCTCCCGGCATGGTCAGTGACATCTCCATGGTCATCCAGAGCAGCATACACATCTTTCGTTGTGAATGGCTTCATTGTGTGTTTGAGCACACCGACATCATCTCTATCAGACAGTATGACACCCTGGAAACATGAAAGCAAGTTGTCCAGCTATTCGCTAGCAGCATTTGTTAGCCGAGGTTTGAGACACAAATCCAAACCGGATTGAAAAACACACTGCACCGAAACGTTAGGCCTAATAGTATGGGTGGACAAGGCTTGATGAGTGGAGCAAAGTGGCCCGTCAGGGAGCTAGTGGTCGAACCAGAAGGAAGTAGAGGCACCATTACCAACCGTGACATAGGTGATGGAACGGTAAGAGTTGAGTTCATCATTAATGATCCTCCAAAGGTAGCTATTAGTCCCCGTGGAAGGAGTATCAAAGGAAGCAGGATCGTTCAGGACCAGGTCCTTCCAACCAGTGCGAGTACTAGAGAACAACTTGTTAATGAATTTCATGAGAAGGCATCGGTTCTGGAGCTCCAGGTCCTTGACCCCAAGGCCACCGTTATGCTTATGGGCCTGGACAGTGTCCCAGGCAACCAAACATTTGGAACCATGGCAGGAATCCTCACCCGTCCAGAAGAAAGCCCGGCGGCGTCGGTCAATGGCATGAATCACAATCTTTGGGACGGAGAGAGCAGACATGAAGTGCAAAGGAAGATGCTTCGGATAGGCTTTGATAAATGCTTGCATGTAAGGATAGGAGAGAAGGAAATGGATGATGATGTGGCTTAAGGAAAAGCTAGAGAAATAAACTAGTGGGCATTAGCTCTATAGGAGTTTAAGATTCTTCTTAGAGAGTATGATGCTACATGATGCTTATGTTCTTCCATATGCTTGCATCATCAAACATTCTTGAGTGAGAGCAATATCGATATCCATATGCTTGCATATTGTTATACTCCCTCCATCTAGAAAAGAATACAATTCTCATATTCCGAAGAGTCAAATATTATGAAATTTGACTAAAATTGTATAAAAAGTACTAATACTTCTGAGACAAAATAAGTACTATTAAATTTAGTTATAAAATATATTTTTATAATAAATTTATTAGAGATATAAATACTAATACTATGTATTATATATCTAGTCAAATAATTTGAAAATTGTTCAACGGAAACGCTTACTATAGTTGTGTTTTTTTTTGGACACGAGAGAGAGTATATAGTGGTTTCTCATCTGTCGGCACTGCACCTGCACGTCGTCGTCCATCCAGAAAGGAAGAAAGCGTTGACCGGCAAGTGGAGCGGGAGTGCTGTGTGTCTGACTGCTTTTGCTGCTGCTCGACCTAACCAATAACTTGCATTGGTCAAAGTCAACTAACCTGCAAAATCTTTACATTATTATTCTCTTCGTCGTCGTCTTTAATGGCCTCTGTGTGATGACTGCGTGTCAATATCAAATAAGACTGCTGTGCACCGACCGTACCGTACCGTCCCTTGCTAACTCCAGTCGTTTTAACTGGTCTAAGATTATATGCCATGCATGTTAACTTTACGTGTTATAAGTTAATCACATAAAGATCTACACAGCTAGCTAGCTAGCGTGTTACAATAATTCAACATGGTGATACCCAAGGTTTTTGACATGGTTTGTACGTAGGGAATTGTAGTCAGTCGGGCATTTTAATTTACCACAGCTAGCTAGAACGTACGACTAAGTAACACTAGCTGCCATGTCTTCGGTAGAAAGATCAAAAGATTGCACGTTAAGCTTGCTTAGCTTATGACTAATTCTGATCAAGTAGCCTAAGTGTACGTAGTGTCTATGTATTGCATTGTCAACAAGAAGTTTGCTTGTGGGTTGGGTTGTTGTCTGTTTCTCGAGGAAAGCCATCCTAACTTGCACTACATGACATTCGTCGATGATCGATGCATGTAGAAAAAAAAATTATTGATCCATGAGCAGACATGACCTCGCTCCTCCCCCTCCCTTTGGAGCTAGTCCAAAAGAAAAGTTTGCATGCTGCATGCGTGTCCATCTACCCAAGCAAGCTGCTGCAGGCGACTCATCTTCCTGCTCTAGAATCACTAGACAGTTTGGTTGCAAAATCAAATCACTGTGAAACCACATTTTTAGAGTTTCATGTTTGTGAGCATGAAAGAAAAGAAAACACTTGAAACCGCCATATTTCTACACTAGAAACATGTTTCACCTATATGCTGTTTGCCACGGTTTCTATAGATTCTCAGGAGAATCGGAATCGAATTTATAGGGATATACAAATTATTGTAGATAGAATAGAAACATTTAAATGCACCCTTAAGGCTCGTTTATAGGGATCCAAATTATTGTACGAACATTTCGGATCTAAATTTTCTTAAGAAAACATTTTTTAGACAAAGAATTAGAATCACTAGATGATCGATGCATAAATAAATGAACGAAATGATCAGCGGAGGCAGACCGGTTGAGATACGAGAAGAGTCCAAAGACAAATTTTGCGGCATGTCCATCTACTCAAGCAAGCAGCAAGCTGCGTGGCATGGCGGGCGACGACTCGTCTTCCTGCTCTAGAAACTGCCTAGCTGGCTATGCATGGACGACATACTCTTCTAGTTGACATTATCTCCACACACTCTCCGGCCCTTTGCGCCATGTGCTGTGCTCCACCTCCACACAAAGCCAAAGCTTCATTCGTCGTCTCCACTGCAACACTGGGCCCATCCCATCATCCATCCATGCCCATCTTCGTCCGCCATAGCCATACATCCAGTCAACTCTGGCTGGCTGCATATATCTCTGCCAATCGCTAGTCCTCGCCATGCATAACTTATCAACGCACCGCCCCATCCCCATATATACCTGCATGCAACCAAACAAACCAACATCTCATCGACAGCAGGACCGACCAGAGGAAGAAGACGACATCCACGATGAAGGGTTACGAGGGTGCTACGCTAACCAGAAAATAAAACTTTTTGATCTCATAAACCAGGATCTACTGCTAGTTACAGGTTACAGGATTACCATTAGACGCGTAGGTACAGCGGAAGACGACTCGATGTAGTCGTACGTGTCGCAGCAGGCAGTGCAGTTGCATGGTCATCCGTCACCTCGATCCTCTCTCGCGGTTCGTCCCAATGCTCCAGATGCATCACCTTCGAGAAATACCACACGTGCAGGGAAGAAGCGATGCGTCTTCGGACTGTTAGATCCGCAAGGAGGGTGACGGCGGCTGCCAAAGGAGTATGTAACCCTGACCGCGCCCCTACCCCTTGCCTATATAGGCGTCCCCAATGAGCTCATGAGTTGGAGGCCCATTAGAAACCCTAAGCCTTGTCTAATTCAGGTCCAACCCGAATTAGGCTTTCAGCCCCTTAAACGTGTGATCCTATGGGTTCACGTACACATTGACATGGGTTGAGTACTCCTACTCGCCCAATAGTTGACAGCGGCCTCTAGTAAGACGTGACAACTCCTATGTGCACGCAAAGATCATATTAGACGAACTACTACGACCACATACAAGTTATTCCCTTTGCCACTCGATATATGGTTCAACTCGTGGGTTAACACTTAACCCAAGCACAGCCATGCATTTATTGATCCAATCACTTGAGTGATCCAGTGATATCTCTCTCGCGTAGAGAGAGGAAAATTCCATCTTGATTGTCTATGTCTCATAGCATGCTTCCCGACCACCCCAAGATCACATTTATAACTACACAGTTACGGAGCAGCGTTTGATAGTCCCTAAGTAGGCCATTTTACATCTTGAGTACATACCACAATCTTAGGTCTAAGGACATAACGTACATGACGTGAATAGAGACTTTCTTATGTCGGGTCAGTCCAGTCTACATGTCTCACATGGGCCCACATTATTAGTTTGACATCTCCATGTCCATGACTTGTGAAACATAGCCATCAACTAATACATGTGCTGGTTTAATATTCAAGTGTGTTCTCACAAGAACGCCGACCAGAGACAACTTTAGAATAACCTTTCAAGTAATTGAGTTTCATAAACAATTCACATAATCGCCAATCAATACAAGTTGTCTATAATGGATATTCAATGAACACTTTATTAATTATGGATACAATCGGAATATCATCATCTGCATGATTAGCTCTAGAGCATATTTCCAACAATCTCCCACTTGTACTAGAGTTAATCTCTTAGATGTCTAATCTCCATAGACCTCATGTGCGCCTCATGCTTAGGCTGTGGAAGAGCATTTGTCAAAGGATCTACTACATTTAAATCTGTATGTATTTTGCACAATTTGATCTCTTCTCGTTTCACAAACTCTCGAATGAGATAAAACTTTCGGAGTACATGTTTGTTCTTCTGGTGATCCCTAGGCTGCTTAGCCTGTGCAATCGCCCCATTGTTATCACAATGTAAATTCAATGGGTCCGACGCATTCGGAAACACATCAAGCTCAATGAGAAACCTTCTCAACCAAACACCTTCCTTTGCAGCGCCAGAAGCTGTAATGTACTCGGCTTCTACTGTAGAATCGGACACTGTCTTCTGCTTGGAACTTTTTCAGCTAACTGCACCACCATTTATTGTGAACACAAAATCTGATTGAGATAGTGAGTCATCCCCGTCGGTTTGGAAGCTAGCATCGGTGTAACCGTTTACAACGAGCTCCTCCTCACCTCCATAGATTAGGAACACATCCTTAGTCCCTCGTAAGTACTTTAGGATGTTCTTAACAAGCGTCCAGTGAGGTTCACCCGATTAGCTTGGTACCTGCTTGCAACACTTAGAGCATATGAGATATTTGAGCGAGTACATATCATGGCATACATGATGGAACCAACGGCTGAAGCATATGGAACCTTACTCATGCAGTTGCGCTCTTCATCTGATGAAGGACACTGCTTGTCACTAAAGCGCATACCATGTGACATAGGCAAGAACCCTTTCTTGGACTGTTCCATATTGTACCGTTTCAACACCTTATCAATGTACGTGTCTTGGTTTAATCCTATTAGCCTTCTCGACCTATCTCTATAGATCTTAATTCCTAAGATGTATGTTGCTTTACCTAAATTCTTCATAGAAAAACTATTATTCAGTAAAGTCTTTATAGATTGCAACATAGGCCAGCGAGTACGAGACTGTCATCCTGAACCACAAATAGTCGTTTCAACTTTCAAGTGTACTAGGTTTATTTCCGTTTGTTAATTCGCGCGGTCAATCAATCGTGCGTTCGGTCCGCTATCTACATATCGCTTGTTTGCACTGATATATACAGTAGTAAATAATATGAATGCTTGTTGCATTGCATTCACAGACTATACTACTAAAGTAAGTATACTCCTATATTACTATATATTACCTCAAAAAATATACTATATAGCTAAAAAGAATAATGTACGCCACCTTTTTACTGAATGTGACGGAAATTGTTGCAGAAAATCAATTCAAATGCAAGAATTTTCCGGTGCCGCACAAAGTGTATGTTGTCATCGTCCGCAAAGTGGTCATCACTGTTGACCATGAGCATTGGCACGATCGAAGTGAGATATTTTGCGGCTGGTCAAACCCGCTGGCCTTGTCCAACCACATCGATCCATCGGTCGCTTTACAAAGTGGACACGGGTCAAACATTTTGAGGCTTCACATTGACCACTAATTCTAAACTCCTATAAAGTTAATGCTTACTAAGAAATTTCTCTAACTTTTTATAGCGCCACGTCATCGGCTTGCTTCATTGCAACTATACCAAAATCCACGCACATTTGTCTGACCGCATGCCTCTCCGACCCCCGAAGAAAGGGAAAACGTCCTACGCCACCACAGAAACGGGAACGGCTCCACTCACCTTCAATTCAAAAAAGAAAATAAAAGGTCACTGCTTCCTTGCCTCTCCAATTCCTGCATGTTGCCGCTCCACCTGACTGCCGCTTCTCCCACCTGCATGATGCAAAAGAAAACGTCGCCGCTTCCTGCTTGCTTAATTTGCTCTATCGATCGACTACCATCCTCTGCTACGCATGCTGCCTACCGTGTGCGGCATCCTCTACTTAATCCATGCAGCCGTGAGCCGTTTATGAGTTACCGAGTGGACAACAGTTTCCAAAAATATTAATGCACCTCTTCACTTCCACGATGCCTAGCCTCCCTCCGCCGTGATGTCTCTTGCGGCCCCTACCCTTTTATTTAAAGGGCTTTCATGTGTTAGTTTTTCATCCCGTCGCGGATCGCTTATGTCTACCCCCGTTAGCCGGCAACAACAACTCGTGGCTAGCTTCGTCGGCCCCCCATGCGGCTCTATCTCCTTTGGCAGCTAGGATTGATCGAGTCCACCCGGCTAGCCCCCATGCGCAGTGCGTTGTCTCCTGGTGGTAGCCAGCTACGACAGAGCGTATGCGGCGACCCCTGCGGCCCCAAGTGACGCACAGGTGCTACCGCTACATCTCTACCACGATACCGGCAGCAGGACAAACAGCTTAACGCTAAGACTGTTGGATGAGAGAGGTGGTCAGGTGACAGAAGCAGGCACTAAAGAACAGATACGGTCACGGTTTGTTTCCTCTACAATATACTATTCTTTGTTTTTATAGTAATTTATTCTTTAGCTATACGATCATAATTATTTTCATCATCATGTTTACATGTGCTTTTGTTTTCTATATTGTTTTATATGATCGTTGGAACACCCGTCCCTCTGAAATTTATGTGTTTTTCTATATTCACACGTTCTGCTTTTCCACTGCCACTTACACAACAGAACATGTCTATTCCTCTCCCTCCCACCATCAACCGAACAGGCATGCCATTATGGCATTATGCCCCACGCACATGCAGGAAACACCATGCTTCCAAAAATTCTATACTTCCATTCGTAGTTCAGTGTCCCTTATATTGACTCTATACTTTCAATTTGGGGAGAACGTAGGAAACAAAAATTCAGTGCCAACTAGCAGTACAATAGAACTGATCTTTGGGATAATGTACATTGAACCTATCAAGTTAGCATGTCATTCAATATTTGATAAACTTATGTCCATCATACTAGATATACCTTATGTATTTTTTTCATTTAATCCATATGTGTGCACATTTGTCTATATAATCATCGTCCGTGCAAATCCCGCAGCAACGCGCGGGGTATCCACCTAGTATGTACACACATTGCGTCCCTATTATAGCAAAGTTTTTCTCTGTGTCAAAAAAACTTTTTGAAGTAATGTACTTCCTATTGAGGACCAAAATGGCAACAAGAAGACACGATTGGAATCGAGCGCTTTGCCAAATGCCTGGCACTCGGCAAAGAGCAGACATCAAAAAAATGGCCAGCAAAGAGTTCTTTGCGAGTGTCTTTTATTGGGCACTCGGTTTACTGGGTAAAATTTTGGCACTCGGCAAAGATAAAAATAAAAAAAAATATAAACAAAATTAATCAAGGGAGGGATGCACAGGCCAGCACCCACCGACCCCTAGCCATGGTCTTTTTTTCCAAGATTTTTGCACACTTTACGGCGATGGAGATTTGAACTTGTGACCTCTCTCGCGCAGTTTCTGCCTTACGGGACATCACAGTCCAGTATCGACCAAGCAACCCACATACGCATCTTAGCTGTATCAATAGTGAACTCAACTTCATTGCCATTTTTTATCCTCGGGGTAATTTTAAAGCCTACAACTTTACCACCATGAACCCTTGCGATGATTATCAGTGCATCCCTAAAACGGACAAATATGGCAGGTCGCATCATCTTGATAGCACCACGACCATTACTAGGCATGTGATCATCAGCCAGTTGGCTATCATAAAGCACAAGCCTATTCTTGATGCTGGTTGTGCGGGCAGTGACGATTCCACAGAACTCTCCCTCTAAAACTTCAAGTGAAACAGTAGCCTCCACCGCAGATACCACATAAGCATACGCCACCTTCACAGTACTTAGCCTGGTGGCAAGAGAAAGAGTATCAACCTCACATTTATCCCGGGAACGCCCTGCTACACCACTGATTGTCAGGAATCCTTTACTGAGTTATCTGTCCTGACCTTGATGATCCTTGATCTTCAGATCAATCCCAACATAAATCTCATCTAACAATAAAAGACCACGTTTTGGGCCAGTCAAGATCAATGGTTCATCCTGCAAAAAAGGGTGACAACTTAATTAGTGACATATTTCTCTAATATATACTGTTTCGACTTGCGAGAGAGCTACATATATAGAAAAAAGGCACGCAGCAAACCTAAGCTAGCTGCTTCTATAACTTTAAGGCATGGCAGGTTCAGGCTTAGGTTCTGTTCTGGACATATGTGTACTTTATTGGCATTATTACAACAATGACAGTGTTATCTATGACGTGTAATTGGTGGCGCCCAAACCTTGTACTGGAATATTTTATAGAGAATTCAAGATAGGAGGATGAGAAGTGTGTATGTCTATCACATTGTCGATCCATCAATCAACCCAATACAAACAAGACTGATGGATCTCCACACATATATGATGAAAGAAAGAGGAACGACCTTGTGGCAGGCACATAATGCATAGCATGAGTAGTGAATATATATATTATATAGGTAGTAGCAAGGAGAAGTCGTCGTAATCAAACCTTAGAGCTGATGAGTTGGCAATGTTCACGGTCACGCTGGTAGAGATAAACCCTCTTGTAGTCAGTGCAGTCTCGTGCAACGACAGTCCCATAGACTTGGATAGGGTAGCCAACATCCGAGCAGGCTACCTTGACAACAAGATGTTCACTGCATCATGGAGCGCGATCTCCTTCTCTTGGAAGACTTTATTGGTAAACCTCATGGGACCAATGGGGGACTCCTCGGCGAGGTCGAGACTCGGGAGGTCGGCCAAGGCGAGACTGATGTTGTAGTAGATGCCCCCTGCTTGGGATCGAAGTCGAGGACGCAAGCCTGCGCTCGCAGCTGCTGAGCCTGAGCGCCGACGATGTCCCCCGCCTGGTGGAGACGGCTAGCCTTCTCGAAGGCTTCCCCCCTGAGCCTCTCCGCCTCTGCTGCTCGATCCGCCTCCGTCATGCCGGAGAAATCAGGAGCTCTCTTCTCAGAGCTGAGCCGCATATACTCGCGCTCCAAGCGCAACCGCTCCTCCTCCATCTCCTTGACATGACGCGGCTTCTCGGAGTCGTCGTCTTCATCTGATGATAGGTAGTCGGCCATCAGGCCCAACTCCTTGTCCGATGGCTGGCTGAAACCGCTGGTTTTTGAAGGAAATATCGATTCTACGAACCTGTCGCTAAAGCAGCCTCGAATCTTCTCAAGATCCAACCTAAACACGAGGCCAGTAATCTTGTCGTCAATCGAGTCCAAGCACTTCTCCATCGCCTGATACTCTGCCCAAGTAGGCCCCTTCGTCTTCGCCTTCGCCCTCGCCTTCGTCGTCTCGGCCCTAAACCACCATCAACGACACCGCCATGACGAACACGCCGCCGAAGATTGTTGGAAGGGGAACAAAGGAGAAGCCGATCTGCTCAATTTATCCTTGGGCTGGACCTGGACCTGGACTAGGAAACGAGTTTGTTGCTTCCCTATACTTACCGGCCCATACCATAATTGCTTCTATTCGGCTCAATAATCTCAGGGCCCAATTCTTAATGCAGTTTCTTTTCTCTGGGCTCAATTTTGTTTATGCAAAGCAAAATAGAAGTGATACCTGGTCTTTAAAAAAATCTGTCTTCCATCTATGGCTCTAAGTTTTTTTTTTTTTTAACTTGCCTGTATCGTTCGAAAACGAAGATCTTTTCCCAATGGCTTTCCGTCCAATTCAGTCAGGCTATCGACGGTGTTAACTGTTAGGGATCTCTAACTGTTACATAAGTGTACTTTACATGCAGTCGTCCTCGCTCCTTGCATTATATTTGTCTTGGCTGCTGGCTGCATATTTGTTCGTGCATGTCCTCATGAATGCATTTGCTCCCACCGGCGCTGTCCTGCATGTCCACAATCCGATCTTGATTGCCACGCAGAGCACGCACCCATTTTAATGCAATTAATTCACCATACTACCTCCTAATTCCCTATTTGTGATGTCATTTCCCTTCTAACTGATTATTCATTTGAATGTTGTTTGTTTTTCTTGGCTTTGCCTTCTTTTCTTTAATAATGCACAGATTCAACCCAGACCTGCCGACGCACGACATAGAACGTATGTCTGTAAGTGTTGCTATGGTATTTGTATCGGTCAAACCTTTTTAAGATAACTAGATTTATAAAAAATATTAACATTATTTATATATTGTATAAATTTATTTAAAATAGAACCGATGACCTATTTTATTATACTAATTATATACTATAAAAATTAATGTTTTCTTATATATATTTGGTTAAAGTCAAGAGTGTTTGACTTATCGAAAAGCGGAAGTAACACTTGTTTTGGAAAGAAGGCAGTAGTAGATTATTCACACATGACAGACAAATATATCATAATCAATCTATATCTCTTATAAAGCATCATGCTACAAGTTTTATCTCAACATGTAAGTCATTCACATCATCTCTCACTAATAGCCATGTCATCCCACTGACTTCTAAGTTCTAACCACTTAATGCAATCAATTTTGGCAAGAATGAAGGTAAGAACAAGCCATTCACATCATCTTCCACTGGGGTGCTCTACGCAATCTCCTCCCAGCCTATCAACAAATCACCACGGTGGTGGTCGGTGACAGCAGAGGCACGTCCTTTTGGCACGACCACTGGCTCACTAACGCCCCCATGGCGGAGAGGATGCTAACGCTCTACAGCCACTTTGTGGCGTGCGTCGTCGGTGTAGGATGTCCTTATCTCGGAGCTCTAGGGGCAATTCCAACGCCGCCTCTCCACTACCGCATGAGAAGAGTTGGGCCAGCTCACCCTACACCTCGAGGAGGTGGTGCTAACCAAAGACGCTGATGAACGGAACAGCTTCTTCGAGGATGATCGTCACCGCCTACTGGCTGGCCTGATATACAAGACCTCCAACCGCGGCGATCATCTCCGCCCCTCCTACCTGTTTGTGTGGTGCCCCTCCACCACCCCCCCCCCCCCCAGTAAAATTATTTGGGTGGCTTGTCACGCAGATCAATATTTGTAACCGGGCTATCCTGCACACAAGAACATCATCGTGGATGCACGTTGCGAGATCTACGAAGGAGAGGAGGATACGGCTGACCATATCTTCTCTGGATGCTCCTTCATGCAAACTTTCTGGATGGTCATCGGGATAGCGGGGCAGATCGCCAAAGTTCATGAGCTCTGGAACACCCAGCCACCCCCCATGGTGGTCAAAATTGTTCTCAACCCCCCGCTACATGCTCCTGCTCTGCTAGGAGATATGGAAGCATCGGAATGAAGTGGTCTTCAGGGGGAGACCACCGGACGTGCACCGCCTCATGGTGGCGTGCAAAAGATCAATGGTGAATTGGAGCTGCCAAATCCAACTAAACGATGGAGACATGCATGCTTTTGTGATGTAATCTCCCTCTGCATCCCACTCTCGGATATTACCTATTGTAACCAAGGCCATACTTTCCACCCATTAGTTCACCGACATCTGTGGAATATATTGCAGGTGAGGATGAGTTTATCCCCCCGAAGTTGACCTCAGAAAACTTTGTTGAAGTAATATGTACTTCCTGTTGGGGACCAAAATGGCAAGAAGAAGTGGGTGAAGAGAAGCCGGTAAAAAAAAATCTTATGAGAAAAAGCAGGTTGGTGTAGTGAAAGCACATATTAGTTAGCCGTCTAACATCAGCTTCAATAATCAAACATGCTTGGAATTGAGTACAATTAATATTTGATTCTCAGCTTATGCAAGCTATAGCTAGATATATATGGTGACCAACATTATTTCATACAAGTATGACAAGCTAAGCTGGACACACAAAGATGAGTCTTCTAGCAGCATATAGAATAGTAAGTAAACAATGCATGCTCCTTACATACATGCATTCAAACGGCCCAAGCAAATATGCATCGTGTTGCTACTGGTAGGTGACACGTGCTCTACATACTTAATGGTTCTGTGCAAAGAAGAATTAAGCTAATAAATTCCAAAAACACGACGATGCATGAGGAGCCCCAAAGAACTAAAATGCTCATCATATATTGGAATAATAAGCATAAAGGACGTCATTGTCTTGACCTCGGTCCAGTATCGACCAAGCAATCCTCATGTGCATCTAAGCGGTACCTAAAATGAACTCAACTTCATGTGCTTTGGTGATCCTCGGGGTAATTTTAAATCGAACAGCTTTACCACCATGAACCCTTGCAATGATGATCAGAGTATCCTCAAAACAGACAGATATGACAGGCCACATCATCTTGATAGCACCAAGACCATTACCAGGCATGTGATCTGCCAATTGGCTATCATAGAGCACAAGCCTATTTTTGATGTTGGTTGTGTGGGCCGTGACTATTCCACAGAATTCTCCCTCCTCAACTGCGATTGAAATAGTTGCCTCCACCGCAGATATCAAATAAGCATATGTCACATTCATAGTACTTAGCCTGGTGGCAAGAGAAAGAGTATCTATCTCACATTTGTCCCAGGATCGCCTTCCTGTGCCACTGATTGTCAAGACTCCTTTACTGAGTTCTCTGTCCTGGCCTTGATGATCCTTGATCTTCAGATCAGTCTCAACATAATTGTCATCTAACAAAAGAAGACCTCGTTTAGGGCCAGTCAAGATCAATGGTTCCTCCTTAGAGTTGATGAGTTGGCAGTGGTCGCGGTCGCGTTGGAAGAGATAAACACGCTTGTAGTCGATACTGTCTCGTGCAACGACAGTTCTATAGACTTGGATAGGGAAGCCAACATCTGAGCAAGCAACCTCGACAGACAAGATGTTCACTGCATCGTTGAGCTCGATCTCGTTCTCTTCGAAGACTTTATTGGTAAACCTCATCGGACCAACTAGGGACTCCTCGGCGAGGTCGAACGTGGCGAGCTCGGCAGCGGTGAAGCTGTTGTAGTAGATGCCTTCCTGATTGGGATCGAAGTCCAGGATGCGAGCGCGAGCCTCCGCTGCCAGCCGCCGCCGACCCTCGGGGAGACGCTGCGCCTCCTGGAACGCTTCGTCCCTGAGCCTCTCCGCCTCCGCGGCTTGGTCGGCCTCCGTCATGCCGGAGAAATCAGGACCCCTCATCTCGGAGCTGAGCCGCAGATACTCGCGCTCCAAGCGCAGCCGCTCCTCCTCCATCTCCTTAACGTGAGGCGGCTTCTTGGAGTCGTCGTCGTCTTCATCCGATGATCGATCCTCATCATCCGTGCCCTCTGATGACCCAGAAGCGAGCTGCCGCCGCCTCTTCTTGAACTCGTAAACGAGGTCCAGGCAGTCGGCCATCAGGCCCAACTCGTCCGATGGCTGGCTGAAACTGCTGGTTCTTTGTGGGAATATGGATTCAACGAACCTGTGGCCAAAGCAGCCCCGAATCTTCTCAACATTCAGCCTCCGGATGAGGTCAGTACTCTTGTTGTCAATGAAGTCCAAGTGCTTCTCCATGGCTTGATACTCTGCCCAAGTAGGCCCCTTCGCCATCGTCTTTGCCTTCACCTTCGTTGACGGCTCTGCGCTCGAAGGTCCCGGTCCAGCCCAAGGACACGCTGCCGAAGATTTTGGTTTTGGTAGATTTTAGAAGGGGAACAAACAAACAAGAAAGAGAAGCCGATCTGCTCAATTTATCCTTGGGCTGGACCCGGACCTCGACTAGGAAACGAGTTTGTTGGTTTCCTTCCCTGTATTTTACCGGCCTATACCACAAATGATCCTAGTCGGCCCAATAATCTCCGAGTCCAATTTGGTTTATGAAAAGCAAAATATAAGAGATATTTACCTGGCCTTCGAAAAAATACATCGTCCTTCTTTGGCACATACTTCTTGTCTTGGATCTGGCTGCTGCATATTTGCTCCTGCCTGATGTCCTGATGCATACATTTGCATTGCTCAGGAGCGCTGTCACGCACGTACAGGTGGTGGTACTCCATATATTTGCCACGGCCATCCATGTCAACGTCCACACTCAGATCTTGATTGCCACGAGGAGCACGCACCCATTTCAATTTGACATGCAATTAATCCACTATACTACGTGCTACCTCCTAATTCCCTGTTGTGATGTCATTTCCCTTACCAACAGATTATTCATTTGAATTTTGTTTGATTTTTACACTCTGCCTTCTTTTCTTTAAGTGCACAAATTTGGCCTAGACCTGCTGACGCATCACGACATAGAACCTATGCCTACGCGTATAGTACATATTACTAGTATAAAGGGCGCGCACCTGCGCGCCGGGTTGAAACAGATATCGGTAACCAGTAATGGAAAGGGTAAACAGACGTGATAGAGTAAGATCATAAGTTTGTGTACAATAACTGCGTTTAATGCAGAGTTTTGTTCGCAGTATGAAATGTGATAAGAGGTGGCATTGCAGTATTATAAGGAGATACAAAACAACGTATGTTGTTGTAGGAAGCTTCTGTGGTAGATTGAGCAGCCTGTATGATGACCGACATATCTGATACATCAGGATATTGGCTAATGCATTTGGTTTTTCATTTATCTGATCAGTGAGATCCCCATCCCCATCCTTCCAAGAACACCTACTCTGGTAGGAAACATAAGCAAAGAATGGGCATTAGAGGAGCAAGTAAAGCAAAATGTTGAAGAGATTATCTGTACAAATTCATGTGCTATAGAGTAAAGTTGATGCTTTGCTGAAAAAGGAATGCACACAAGCTATGTACAGTGACTCTCAAAGTTTTTGACGTACTCTATAAATAATGTAGAAAGATATGGTATGGAGAAAATGCCATAGATGATCTGTAAATTAGAATTTGAATAGGGAAAGACTACGTTGGGCCTCTAAGACATTTAATCAGCCACATAATAAACATAACTTTTATGTATGGAATAAATGTGGTTCACAAAACATTCCGTACTCGTTATCTGTTGTAGTTGAGGCAGATCTAGAACTACAGATGGAATATGAGAAGCTAAAGCCAACTGAATGGAATAGTTAGCCTCACTGTAACACTGTATAGCAAAGGCGATGTAACCCTAAGTACTGTTGGAAAATGTGTGCCCATACAAACAGTCGTCTGTCCCCCAATTTTTGCTAAATAAATTGGTTTCAAAAGCTAATGGATCAAGCATTAGAATGGGAGTCGTCTTTAGTGACCAATTTTTTTCATAGTATCTTGCCATGGCAACTGCAAAGTTCATTACTATCAAAAAGTTATATCCTAGTTTCTTGTAACCTTTGAAATACATGAAAGGAAGATGGAGAGGGGACAGTACGTAGAGGGCATTACAGAGGAAACCTGGGTTGGGTGCATTCATGGGACTACTTGGATCAGTGAAAGTTGCATGAATCAGAACATAAAGAAAATGTACACGTGATCCTGTGCAGAAGTATGGGGCAGCCATCACCATGAGCTGGTATAAACCACTATCAATCAAACATACCTAAAACATTATTGACATACTTTTTTTTTAACAGGCAAAAGAAAGAGTAAAAGGGAAAGATGGATTAACGGTTTTGAACCGAACATAACAAGGAGAGCAGCAGGGAGGGAGCAAATAAGCACAGTACAATGTGTTTGAACATTGTTTACTCCAAGACTTCCTCTCCAATGGTTTAGCTCTATCTATGATCTCACATCTCACGTAGCACAATGTCCTGAAGGAAGACAGTAGGGTGATGAATTGAAGTGCAACTTTCTTGCCCAGATGTTACATCTTCGTGACTAAAATTGAATCAATAAACACACCAATGAGCAATAAACTGCATCTTATCATCCCAAAATAATAAGGAAACAGATATAAAAGAACACAAACCTTACCGAGGCTTTTTAATTTTTTTTTCGTTACATATATGTGACTAATAACTTAGCAAATCACATTTATTGAAAGCAGCAAGAAGCTGAGGAAAGGAAAGCAGTGGTATAAATCTTGACTAACTGATATTCAGGTAACACTAAAAGCACTTTGATCAAGCAATCTGTATATCTCTGTTTGCTATTGATTCATGATCTATAACCAGGAATGGCATAACACTGTATCATTTCACAATTTTTTTGACAACATATGATTTCACATGTTGAGCACAGCTTGCATAGAGGCATGCGGCTTAGCATGAATGAAGCAAATGATGAAGAAGCATGTGAGAAAGGCTTTCATAACAGCAGATACTGCGAGGACTGGCTGAACATCAACCCGAAATTAATCATAAATCCAAAACTATACCATATTAGTAATGGATAGATTAGTATGTCGCTCACCATGATCCAGCAGACAAAATCCAATTGCACGGAGCTGCACAAATGAATAGGACCAGGCAGAATTTGTTGACAAAGCATTCATATAACAGCATCACACAATGTGTACTTGCATTATCGTTGACCCCAGCTAAGAAAAAAAAACTAAAGATCAGATCAGTTTACTCTTCAGAAGCATGCATTAATTTATTGTAGCCCGTGGTAGCCACATATTCTCAACGATTTCTAGCATGTGCAACAGTATTTTGGATGAGAGAACTTTTTCCTCACCCAAAAATATTAGGTTCCACACACCAACAGGAAAATAGAACAATTATGGAGACAACAACACGACAATGGATTTGACTGATTTCGTTGAATGAAACTGAAAGCTATATAAAATCACTGTAATAATTTAATAATGTCTTACAATTCAACCACCAGTGAGTGAGTACAGATGTGAACCGTATCCGTGCACATTCCCCTGGTCCAAAGCTAGATGCACAACCACCCATACCATTGTTCTATATTTATAATTAATCCGTCTCTTAAACACAAGATCATAATCCTTTATAAGGCAAGGATGGTATGTTAACTCTATATAGAAAATCAGGAAGTAGTAGCCTAGGCGGAATAGGAAACTAAGCGTAGCAGGCAAAAAATACATGGGTGGGATCATCGCGACTTACTGAATGTGTATGTTGTTTTGCTCGTACAGGGAGTGACTTCCTGGAAACAAACATGTAAAGTAACAATGGCAGGAGAAGTATGTTGTACAGTGAAGAAGCCAAAAATCTTTTTTATAAATGAAGACAAGATTTTTAGAGGCCTCAGAAATATGTAATCATCATTTGTTCATCAACTTGGAGCCTCTAGGCATGGTGCTAATACTGGTTTGCCCTCACAAACCCTCAGAAAACTGCATGATATAAGTAACACCTATGCCAAGTACCTCACAAACGAACAATCATCATTTGTTCATCAGAAACCCTCAGAAATTAAATGATATAAGTAACACACATGCCCAGTACCTCAGAAGCGAACAATCATCATTTGTTCATCCACTTGGAGCCTCAAGGCTTGGTGATAACTGGTTTACCAGGTTTACCCTCTGAAACTGCAAGTAATACCCAAGCCTAGTACCTCATGGTGATAACTGGTTTACCCTCTGAAACTGCAAGTAATACACATGCCCAGTACCTCACAAGCGAACAATCATCATTTGTTCATTAACTTGGAGCCTCAAGGCATGGTGATAATGGGTTTACCATCTGAAATTTCACAATATAGGTAAAAACCCATGCCTAGCACCTCACAAGTGAATGAACATCAGATCATGGCATTGAGCAATGCACATGTAATTTTCATCACAGGCTCAAGAAGGGGAAAAAAGCAAATGCCAAACGTATGTTGCCGAGGCGATGCAGGTGGGCAGTTATAAATGGAGTTGGCTTTGCTGAGATGGACCAATCGAGGGGCTGAAGGTGATGTGGCGCTAAGGTGGCCCAATCAATGAATTTAAGGCGACGTGTACCACCTAGCTGCTTATCTGTTTGGAGAATCCTTGGCATTGGCATATGGTGATTGGTGAACCAAGAAAATGTAGAAATAGCAAAGACACAAAAATATGTTCAGGTTTATTAGAAGCACCTGACAGATATCATTGCATCTTCAATCTGCAATAGGTACATCATTAGCAGTGTCATGTGTTTAGACTAAAATCAAATAAAGTTGTAGCATTGGCACACACTTATATATATATTGATTGATGAAAGTTTACAGCATCAGCATAGCCCACAGAGTCAAGCTCAGCTTTCTTCTGGGAGAACACAAATATTATGTGTAAGTGAAATAAATAAATTCATGCATACACGAAATGGAATGAAGGGATAAGAGGCATAAGGTGAAAAGGAATCAAGGTATTGGAGACTTACGGTGGCAAAAGAGATAAAGGGGATCTTTTTTCTGTCTTACCGTACGAGGAACAACCAAGTCGGGGCTGCTGCGCCAGGGTAGTGCCGCCGCGCCACCCAATCGAGGAGCCGCATTGAAGCCACCGCGCCTGGAATGGGGGTCCGCACGGCGTGGCTGCCGCTCCAAGGGGGTGCCGCACCTGCGTCGAAGTGCCCGGCATGAGCCAAGGGCAGCCGCCGCCGCGCCGAATCCCGACCACCGCGTAGGCTGGTTCACACCGCGTTGCAAACCCTAGGGCGGCGTCCGTATGGCGCCCACGCCGCCGCTGCCGCCGTCGCACCACCCGCGTGAGGTGGAGGCGCAAAGGAAGAGAGGGAGGTGGAGGCGCAATGGGCTCCCGCGACGACGCGCATCCGGAGAGACGGAGCTGGAGGAGGCGACGGCGCGGCATCGAGAAAGACGGAGAGAGCGAGAGAAGTTTCTCGTTTCTATTGTTTTTTTTCTTTTTCTTTTTTGTTTTGGAGAGGTGCTTGGGTGGCCGGTTATATATGGAGGCGGCTCGGCTGAGATGGACGAATAAGACGGGCCGAAGGTGATGTGGCGCTGAGGTGGCCCAATCAACGAATTTAAGGCGACGTGCACCATTTAGCTGCACGGGACGGCCGTCCCTGATAGAAGTATCTAATTAGGTGTCGCTAGGTATTTGTATCGATCAATTTTTTAAGATTAACTAGATTGAAAAATATTAGCAATATTTATATCTTTATATAAATTTATTAAAAATAGACTCAATGATCTATCTAATAATACTAATTATATATACTGTAAATATTAATTTTCTTATATATATTTGTTAAAGCCAAGAGTGTTTGACTTATCGAAAAGCGGAAATAAAACTTGTTTTGGTAATAAGGGAGTAGTAGATCATTCACATATGACAGACATATATCCTCATCAATCTATATCTCTTATAAAGCGAATCCACGCTATAAGTATTTTAGCATGCAAGTCATCCACATCATCTCTCACTAATAGCCATGTCATTTCATTGTCTTCTAACCACTTAATGCAACCAATTTTGTCAAGAATGAAGGTAAGAATAAGCCATCCACATCATCTTCCACCAATTGTACACACCATCTCTCACTAATAGCCATGCATGTCATTCACTAATTTTCAACCTCTTAATGCAATCAATTCTGACAAGAATGGATCAAGCTACGAACAAGCTATCCGCATCCGCATCATCATCTTCTAATAACTTTCTACATCATCTCTCACTAGCTAATAGCCATATCATTCTACTAACTTTTAATCTCTTAATACAATCAATTTTGATAAGAAATTTATTACTCATATATGAGATAATTTTTATTTTTAAGCGCGCGGAGTATCTTCATTCCATCAACGACACCGCCATGACGAACACGCTGCCCAAGATTTTGTTGGGAAATTTTAGAAGGGGAACAAGCAAACAAGAAAGAGAAGCCGGTCGGCTCAATTTATCCTTGGGCTGGATCTGGACCCCGACTAGGAAACGAATTTGCTGCTTTCCCTATATGTTACCGGCCCATGCCTCCTATCGGCCTAATAATCTCCGGGGCCAATTCCAAATGCAGTTTCTTTTTCCAAGCCCATTTTCGTTTATGAAAAGCCGAATAGACATGCATGTCGACGTCCACGCGGTGCACGCACCCATTTTTAATTTGCATGGACAGTTAATTCCCTGTTTTTATGTCATTTCCCTTACCAATCGATTTGAATTTTGTTTGACTTTCTTCCCTTTAATTTACCTTCTTCTTCCCTTCTTTAGTGCGCACATTACATAGTTATACATACGCACAGTTAATATTAGCAACATTTATATCGTTTATCATAAAAATACATTGAAATCTATCTAATGATACTAACTATGTACTATAATAAATATTAATATATTTTTATTTATAAATATTTTGTCAAAGTCAAGAGTGCTTCACTCATTGGAACGAAGGGAGTATTAGACTATTCACACATGATGCTCATCAGTTTATTTATATCTCTTATAAAACCAATCCCCGCTACTATCTCAATGTGCAAGTCATCCGCATCATTGATCTTTCACTAACTATCCACGTCATCTTTTTACTAATAGCCATGTCATTCCGCTAACTTCCAATCTTGTAATGCAACCGGTTTCAACAAGAATGAAAATAAGAACAAGCCATTCGAGTCGTCTTCTACTAACTATCCACATCATCTTTCACGAACAGCCATATCATCCTACTAACTTTGATTCCAACCTCTTAATGCAAATAATTTTGACAAGAATGGAGGTAAGAACAAGCCATCCACATCATCCTCCACTAATTATCCACATTGTCCCTCTCACTAACAACCATATCGTCCCATTAACCACCAACCTCTTAGTACAACAAATTTTGACAAAGAGTGGAGGTAAGAACAAGCTATCCACGTCATCTCTTGCTACTATTCACATCATCTCTCAATAATAACCATATCATCCAACTAACTTCCAACCAATACAACCAATTTTGACAAGAATGGATATAAGAACAACAGTTTCATATTTTTAAAATAGTATCATATTAATGTGTAGGATATCTTTAGTATCTAGGACGCGTATATATACTGGATCAGGACCAGTATTCTAGCAGGCAGGATGGCCATGCATTGTCTAGGGTCGCCTCGGCGGCTATAAATACATTCCAAGCTGATGCACAAAAAAAAACAACGTGCCTATGCAGCGCAACGCAGCCGAGGGAGGTAACATAACTCAACTCTAGTGTAGCCATGGCATCCTCTAGAAATGGAAGCATCGCCAAGAGGTGGCGCGAGCTCCACGGCGAGAACTCGTGGAAGGGCCTGCTGGACCCGATGGACCTGGACCTCCGCAAGAACATCATCTCCTACGGCGAGCTCGCGGAGGCCACCTACGACGGCATCAACACGGAGCGTCGGTCCCCGCACGCCGGCGCCTGCATGTACGGCTAGTCCGACCTGCTGGCCAGCTCCGGCGTGGCTGCGGCGGGCCACTACGAGGTGACCAGGTTCATCTACGCCACGTCGGGGCAGCCCCTCCCCGACGCGTTCCTCGTGAGCCCGCTGGTGGCGCTCAAGGACGTGTGGTCCAGGGAGTCCAACTTTATGGGGTATGTGGCCATGGCCACCGATGAGGGCGCCGCCGCGCTGGGGCGGCGCGACGTCATCGTGGCCTGGCGCGGCACCATGCAGAACCTGGAGTGGGTCAACGACCTCACCTTCACGCCCATGCCCGTTGCGCCGGTGTTGGGCTCCAAAGCCGCCGCTAACCCCTTGGCGATAGTGCACATGGGCTTCCTGTCCCTGTACACATCCAGCCACGCTAGCTCCAAGTTCAACAAGACGAGCGCCAGGGACCAGTCTTCGAGGAGGTGAGGAGGCTGGTGGAGCTCTACAAGGACGAGGAGATGAGCATCACCATCACCGGCCACAGCCTCGGCGCGGCCACCTCCATCCTCAACGCCATCGACATCGTCAGCAACGGTGTGAACAAAGTGCCCACCGCCAGCAGCGCCGGCGTCCGCTCGTGCCCGGTGACTGCATTCGTGTTCGCGTGCCCGCACGTTGGCGACTGCTTCTTCAGGACGGTTTTCCAGTCCTTCAGGGACCTCAAGGCTCTGCATGTGAAGAACGCCGGCGACCTCGGGCCCATGTACCCGCCGCTGGGGTACGTGGACGTGGCCGTCACGCTGCCCATCAACACCGCCCGGTCGCCATACCTCAAGTGGCCCAGCACGGTGCTGACGCTGCACAACCTCGAGTGCTACCTGGCACCTGCACGGCGTCGCCGGCGAGCAGGGCAGCGCCGGAGGGTTTAAGCTGGAGGTGGAGCGCGACGTGGCGCTGGTCAACAAGGGCGCCGACGCGCTCAAGGACGAGTACCCGGTGCCGGCTAGCTGGCGAGCGCTCAAGAACAAGGGCATGGTGAAGGATGATGCTGACGGCCGGTGGAAGCTCGACGACTTCAAGCAAATCTAGCTAATGAGGCTGGCTGCTGCATGCTTATCACCATCCATGCATACATATACCAGTCGTCTTGTGTGCTATTATTATACGTCAAAGTGAACGTATATGCTTGAATAATTTTCATGCCAATCAAATTCCAATCATTCATTGATGGTTTTGCGGCTGATATAAGCCAAACGAAACAGGCCGAAGAAGGAGGGATGCAAATCCCGGTGTGCGCATCGGCCACACGGCCACGTTGTCACCCAAACTTTGAACTTCTCAAACAAAAACTTCATAAGACATATAAATACTCTTGAAAATGAGTGTTGACTTCAAATGCAAACAATTTTTAGGACGGTTGACTTAATAAAAACGTCCCTAAAAATGATTTTTCATGAGAGACAACCTGTAGTAGCAATTCAAAAACCGCCCTTAAAATTTGATTTTGACTCTCTAAAAAAATGTGTAGTAGTGTGCAAGTGTAACCGTCTTTTGTTGGCATACACGTCTTTCCCAGAACTTTTTCAAATGTTCTAAAAGCTTAAGAGGACTTGGAACACGCAATTAGTGTACGGGTTTTTATTTTGTCCGACTAATTAGATATAGCAATACTCTTTATATAAAAATCAGTCAAAACTTCAGATAGTTGAGCAGAAGATGGAACTAGAATTGCATTTCTTTCTTTTTCACAAAAAATAATTACATTTATTTTCTCTCTTTTTTCTTGAGCAGATTTTCTTTTCTCTTATTTGAGCAAGAATCTATTCCTAGAATTTTAGGAGCAAAAGCCTCTGTAATTATTAGCGAGGCCGAAATAAGCCCAGTAAATTGTTGGGCCGTCGTACAAGAAAAAAAAAAGGAAAAGCAGGCCTTCCAATACTGGTGTTAGCAACCATTACAACGACCAGCGGGCAGCATCTTCTCGCGGGCAGCCGCGCCTGTCGCCGCCGGCGACAACCACCGGTGGAAAGGTCAGATCCCCCAGCTTCTTCTCCGCACGTGTACGAAATTCTACCTGCAGCCCATCCTCTGGCCCAAATCCTCATCCCTCTCCACTTCCTGGTGGCCGCTCAGGCAGCGGGAGCACGAGTAGCCCGCCGGTCGACGTCGCCCGCCCCGCGTTGGGCTGGGTCCGCTCGGCGTTCCGTCTTGCTTCGTCCCGGCGACTGCTCGTGCGTTTCCGCCGTAATCTCCACGCACCTCATGCTTCCTGGATGCTAGAGCTTAGGGGCGTCGCGTTTTGGGTTTCCTTTGTAGCTCACTGCAGTCAAGGTGCTCGATGTAATGCCGCTGAGGTGGATGCATGCGCTGTTTTCGTTAAAAATTGTGCTACTCCCCTCACATATCACACCATCTGACATAAGAATGCCTCCTCATTGAGATGCTCTGTTTCTGACAGCCATACTTGAAATACTTGCTATATTCCTATCTATTTGCCGCATACTTTCAGGTCACAAATCCTGCTAGAAGTTTCTGATCAATGTATTAGGTTTGAGACAATGTCACTCGTTACACTTTCATTTCATCCAACAGCTGTCATCATGGTTTCAAGTATGCAATGCAGACCTGTGGTAAGTCACATAGGCAGAAGCCATGCTTTCTCCAATCCAAAGATTTTTAGTTCTTGTGTTCCAAAACATCCCCTAAAAATACTCCCTCCGTGCAAAATTGTAAGTTCTTTGGCTTTTCTAAATTCATAATAGTTACTATGTTTCTAGACATAGTGTATATCTAGATACATGTAGCAACTATATGCAACAACCCTTGGCCGCCGGCGAGATCAGACCGATGACGTGAGCTATCACAGGATGGAAATCGGGGTAGAGGATCTCTGGAACGAGGAGGAAGCACGGCTTCCTGATCTCCGTCCTATTTCTGAAATATCTTTTCTGTTCTTCCCCTTTCCTTTGGCTGGGCAGTATATAGAACTTGTCCTCTCTTCCACCTGGGTCCCACGGCTGGTGGACCCACTTGTCACTCAATGCACTGGACTCCTTGCTCTCTATCCTGGGTGTGACACTGTAAAAGCCAAAATGATTTACAATTGAAACGGAGGGAGTATTAGAGTAGACTTGTCAAGAATGGCAGCTGATACTTAAAAGCACCAGGTTTGGGTTTTACAAAAGATCTACTAATAACACAGAAAATGCATATTGTTGCTTACACCATCGTTTTATGTTCAGCACTTCTATAGAGATGATCGGACCTTCAAACCACACTTTTCTATATTTATTTCCTAATTTTGTATTGAAACTTGTTTCCAATACCTTTTCTGTGTGCTTCTTTTAAACTGTGGCTCAAGAACATAGTTATGGTACCCCCAGTCCCCATCCCAGGAAAGTATAGAATATTTTTTGTTTAGTCCAAACTGCGTGTGACTACCAATCTGATCAGTGTGTGATTGTATCCTCCAATTTTTTAAGACTGCTAATTCTCCCCCAAACTGAAAAATACTAAACCACATAGGACGTGATTTCTGTAGATGCTTCCAAGCACAGCTCAACAACAACAACAACAACAACATAGCCTTTTGTCTCAAACAAGTTGGGGTAGGCTAGAGATGAAACCCAAAAGAGACATGAAAACAAAGAACACATAAATGGTGCAAGAAAAAGATTACGGTCCAGGCACGTTAATTGCTAGTCTCCAAGCGCTCCTATCCATAGCTAAATCCTTAGGGATATTCCACTCCTTAAGGTCTCTCTTAACCGACTCGTCCCAAGTCAGTTTAGGTTGACCTCTACCTCTCTTTACATTATCGACCCGCTTTGGAACCCCACTATACACCGATGCCTCAGGAGGCCTCCGTTGGACATGGCCAAACCATCTCAACCGGTGTTGAATCAATTTTTTCTCAATTGGTGCCACCCCAACCCTATCCCGAATATCGTCGTTCCGGACTCTATCCCTCCTTGTGTGCCCACAACACCATTGTAACATACGCATCTCTGCTACACTCAATTGCTGGATATGTCGCCTTTTTGTAGGCCAACATTCAGCACCATATAACATCGCCGGACGAATCGCTGTCCTATAAAACTTACCTTTTAACTTCTGAGGCACCTTTCTGTCACAGAGGACGCCTGAAGCTTGACGCCATTTCAACCAACCGGCTGAAATTCTATGCCTAACATCTTCATCAATGTCACCATCCTTTTGTAGCATCGATCCTAAATACCGAAAAGTATCCTTCTTGGCCACCACTTGCCCATCGAGGCTAACGTCTCCCTCCTCATTTCTAGTCGCGCTGAAATCGCACCTCATGTACTCGGTCTTGGTCCTACTAAGTCTAAACCCTTTCGACTCTAACGTGTGCCTCCATAGTTCTAACTTCCTATTAACCCCTGCCCTAGTCTCATCTACTAGCACCACATCATCAGCAAAGAGCATACACCAAGGGATATCACCTTGTATGTCCCTTGTGACCTCATCCATCACCAAAGCAAATAAATAAGGGCTCAATGCCGACCCTTGATGTAGTCCTATTTTAATTGAAAAGTCACTGGTGTTGCCATCACATGTTCGGACACACGTCACCACATCCCTGTACATATCCTTGATGAGGGTGATGTACTTAGTTGGGACTTTGTGCTTTTCCAAGGCCCACCACATGACATTTCTCGGTACTTTATCATATGCCTTCTCGAGGTAAATAAAGACCATGTGCAAGTCCTTCTTCTGCTCCCTATACCTCTTCATCAACTGTCGTAATAAGAAAATTGCCTCCATGGTCGACCTACCAGGCATAAACCCAAATTGGTTTCGGGTCACACTTGTCACTCTTCTTAGGCGATGCTCGATAACCCTCTCCCAGAGCTTCATCGTATGGCTCATCAAATTAATCCCACAGTAATTAGTATAACTTTGAACATCTCCCTTGTTCTTGAAGATCGGTACTAATATACTTCTCCTCCATTCTTCAGGCATCTTGTTTGACCAGAAAATGAGGTTAAAAAGCTTAGTTAACCATACTATCGCTCTGGCACCTAGGCATCTCCACATCTCAATGGGGATACCGTCAGGGCCCATCGCTTTACCTCCCTTCATCCTCTTCAAAGCCTCCCCGATCTCTGCCTCCTGAAATCTCCTCACGAAACTTCTGTTGGTATCGTCAAATGAGTCATCCAACTCCAAGGTAGGACCCTCATTCTCCCTATTAAACAATTTGTCAAAGTACTCTCTTCACTTGTCCTTGATCTCCTCATCCCTCACCAAAAGTTGATCCGTCCCATCCTTGATGCATTTGATTTGGTTGATGTCCCTCGTCTTCCTCTCGTGGATCCTAGCCATCCTATAAATGTCCTTCTCCCCTTCCTTCGTGCCTAGTCGCTGATAAAGGTAATCATACGCCTGATCTTTTGCTACACTCACCGCTCGTTTTGTAGCCCTCTTCGCTATTTTATAGCCCTCAATATTGGCTGCACTCTTGTCATGATGGAGGCACTTGAACCACTCCTTCTTCTCCCTAATAGCCCTTTGCACCTCGTCATTCCACCACCAGGTGTCTTTCGCTTCCCGTTTGCCTCCCCTACTCACTCCAAACACATCCGAAGCCACCTTCCGAACACATATGCCATCTTTAGCCACATGTCATCTGCATCTTCTCCTTTCCACGGCCCCTCATCTAGCATCCTCTCCTTAAATGTTTGCGTTGCTTCCCCCCTAAGCTTTCACCATTTTGTTCTCGCAATCTTGGCCCGATTGTCCCGATGGACACGTATCCGAAAGCGAAAATCCGCCACCACAAGCTTGTGTTGAGGGACAACACACTCCCTAGGTAACACCTTACAATCTAAGCAAGCACGTCTATCCCCCTCCTTGCAAGGATAAAGTCGATCTGACTCAGGTGTTGTCCGCTACAAAAGGTCACTAGATGGGATTCCCTCTTCTTAAAGACGGTGTTCGCTATCAACAAATCGTAGGCCAACGCGAAGTTCAAAACATCCTCCCCCTCTTGATTTCTACTACCATACCCGAAACCCCCATGCACCCACTCGAAACCTACATTAGTTGCACCCACATGGCTGTTGAGGTCTCCACCTATAAGGAGTTTCTCGCTGATAGGCACAGTACTAACCAGATCTTCCCAAAATTGCCTCTTGGTGCTCTCGCAAAGACCTACCTGTGGGGCATAGACACTGATCACATTCAGAGCTGAATCTCCTACTACCAACCGGATTAGGATAATCCGGTCGCCTTGCCTCCGCACATCAACTACTTCAACCTTAAGGCTCCTATCGATCAAGATGCCTACACCATTCCTACCCGATGTTGTCTCCGTGTACCAAAGTTTGTAGACAGTATCCTCCACCTCCTTCGCCTTCTCACCCTTCCATTTAGTCTCCTGAACGCATAGGATATTTACACGCCTCCTAATTGCTGTATCGAGTAGCTCTCTTAACTTACCCGTTAAGGACCCTACATTCTAGCTACCTAGACGAATCCTAGTTGGCTCGGCTAGCTTCCTTACCCTTTGCACCCGTCGAGGGAAGTGCGAAGACCCTTGCTCATTTTTCACTACACCCGGACGCAGATGTAGCGCGTCACAAAGGTTGCGACGACCCTTACCTAGACCATTCCAAGCACAGCTCAAGTTACATAAAAACTAGGAACACATCTAATGCTTTGGATGGGATTTCTAAGAGATATCAAACCTTGTTTCATAAACAAATACTAGCACTATACGTTTCTGGATGTTGGAGCAGTTTTCAAGTTGCTTTCTTTATCTGAGATATTCATATGGCAGCCAAAGTAACCTTTGACAAGAAATGTGCTTTCTTCCCAATGGTTCATATAATCAGATATCATCAGGCAAAGGCTTCATTTTCCTGTTATATCTTTAGCTGCTGGGCAGAGGCCTTCTGCACAATGTCAGCCCTCTCCATCTGTGGTTTTTGACTGCAAATGCTTAACCTCCTGGTGTTTCTGAATCCTGTTTCTGAAACCTATTGCTACAACAACAGAGAAACATCTTGTTGCCATCACAGACAGTACTCCATTCTGTTATCAATTGTCAGGTTTCATTCTACTACAAAGTTTCTCTGTTGTCATGGCATATGATGGCAATTATTCCATGCCACTGGCAAACAAACAGGTCATGTAGCCTCTGGATCAGGCTTTTGGTTTCAGATTTCGTATTTTTGCCGTCTGTTCATCCCGTTTGTGCAATAAGAGAAGTCTCAATGGGTATGCCCATTATGTATGGATAGATACTATGTGCACGTGCTAGATGATATTTTCTGTTATTCTTTCATAGTACAACAACAACATAGCCTTTTGTCCTAAGCAAGTTAGGGTAGGTTAGAGATGAAACCCAAAAGAGACATGGAAACAAAGAACACATAAAAGGTACAAGAAAAAAATTACGGTTCAGGCACGTTAATTGCTAGTCTTTAAGCGCTCCTATCCATAGCTAAATCCTTAGGGATATTCCACTCCTTAAGGTCTCTCTTAACCGACTCGTTTCAAGTCAGTTTAGGTCGATCTCTATCTCTCTTTACATTATCGACCCGCTTTAGAACTCCACTACGCACCGGTGCCTCAGGAGGCCTCCATTGGACATGGTCAAACCATCTCAACCGGTGTTGAATCAATTTTCCCCGGACCTTTATGTGTTAGTTGTAACATTCATATAACCTATGTGCAACAGTTTTTGTCTTGCATGTGGGCTCCTGTAGCACCTGCAGGACCTGCTAGCTAGATGAGTAATTGACACATGGCCCATCGGACGGAAGCAGCTAACAACCACAAAGCCTGCAAAAGAATTTAGCCTTCAGAGCAGCAGTGTGTGGTCTGTCTGAACTCTGAAGCCTGCAAACTTGTTAGTTCTATATATTAGCCCATTTAAGCTTTACTGTCATTTTACAGTTGGCATCACCTTCTCTTATTTATCAGCAGCTTCACCTAGTGCAAAGGGTTTAGTAGCTAGCATACTTGCTGATCACATTTCCGTGGCTCATTTGTTGTCGTCAGATTAATTCAGCACTGTGTCCCTGCTTGAAGCCGCTATTGAGTCCAAGCTGCTGCAGAAGGGAGCAAGCAAAGGGAGATGAAGTTCAGAATCGTGTGCAGGAAGCTGTATGACTACGTGCGGTACGACCTCAAGGAGATCGCCTTCCCGTCGTCGCTGCCGGACCCTCCTAACATCAAGAAGCGGCCTAAGCTCACATGGCACAACCACTATTGCATCTACAAGGAGGCCGCCCGGCTGTACTGCGCGTCATGGGTTCGGGACATCGGCCCAGACCTCAGGCCCAACGACTACAAGAAAGCAGCCGAGGACGAGGAGGAGCAGTCATCCAATGCCAGCCCCAGCTCTGGCAGTGACAAGAAGGGGAAAGCGAGCAGCGAGCCAAGTTTGTTGGAGGACCTTGCTATCGCTGCTCGGGGTGGCGCGGAGACGCTGAAGCCTGCCCTGCGGCGGATCTACATGACCCGCGCGTCCACGTACATCGACGCGATGAAGAATTTCGTGGAGACATACCAGGAGGGGCTCAAGGACCAGCTGCAGGAGAAGGCTGATGGTGGAGAAGGTAGTGGTGGCGGTGGTGGTCGTCCGCAGTAGCAGGAGCAGGGCAATGAGGCATCAAAGCCACCGCCACCATGATGACATCATCGTAGTGTTCTGCAAGTGATGACATCAAGCACTTGTTTCAGTTCATCCACCAAAAGTAGAACAAGATGGTTTGGCCACCACTATAGAGTGCAGACCCTGTTGGCACTGCAGTTGGAGTACTTGAGAAGGATCTCCAGTTTTGCCTGATTTATATTTCTACTAGACTCAATCTGGGTCCTGCCGAACTACTCTACTTGTAGGCTTTGTCTACTGGCGCCTATAATGATGTGTGAACCGCGTTGCTCTCCAGCCTATTCCTGCTTGCTGATTGGACTGTGTTTTGTTTGCACCTTTTTTGGGGTTAGATGAGTCGATATCTGCCTGACTGTCTCCATCTCCCTCTCAACAGGACATTACATGGTATTATGGCAAGATTTTGCAAGCGGAAAGGAGAATTTTCAGGACAAACGACGTGCAGTGGTCGTACACTTACCTTACTTTTGTTTGACAAATTCATCACGATTGCTGTACATTACGAATAATTATGGCATTTGAACTGAAGCTGTTTGTAGTTGGTTGTGTGGTCCTTTTTTTTTGAACATTGGTGAGCGAAAATGATTTCTATCTGTTCGTATTTATTAATTTCTTCGTTAATGAAATGCTGTGCAACTATTGTTAACGAAATGGTACACAATTGTTGTTATGAAATGATAATCATCTAGTTCTCTGCAGCCAATTATTTTGGCCGTCCATAAAATTCACTTGAACTGATCGGTGCATAAAACTCAGTATATATATATCTAACAAACATTCTGACGCAAACTTGGAGGAAGTAACTCCTTTTTGGTAAAATCTTTAAGTCCGTGCAATAGGTGTGTCAATCACGGTTGACATGTCTGTTAATGCAAGAATGGTGTTCCCTAATACCCAGCATAATGTGTAAGAGGATTCATAAAGAACTATATGGTTCTTTTTTGGAAAAAGACCTCTAGCCATATTACGCCAAAATGTCCCATCTCTCCAGAAAACCCGACTTGATCCACACAAATTTAAGAAGATGTTAATCGTCAGTAAGAAGATTGTAGAAACAAGAAAAATCGATAATCTGATACATAAGAGTAATGTAAGAATCGAAGGAGTCTTTTATTCTCTTTCAAAGAAATAAGAAAATAATTTTTATTATTTTTTTAAAGGATGAACTTTATATTTAAGTAATAAGACTCATATACTCCAATTAAGTCTGTTTGATTTTTAGTGACTAAACTTAACTAAACTTAGTCATCCTGTTTGGTTCCCACTACTAAAAGTGACTAAATTGTGTTTTTATGGGGCCGCTTTCAATGGCCGAGAGATTACATTCGAACATTGGGCCAACTGACCTGGCCTACCTTTCCTGCCCAAAAACAAATCAAGCCCAACGACTAAGGGCATCGAGTGAGCTGGATCCTATTTTCCATCAATCAGGTTGGACGCAGGCCGTAAGTTTTGGTCCAAACAACTAGACCCAAACCGAAATGACCCAACTTGGCCTAACAAGTCCATCTCCATCCTCCTTAGGTGATGGAAATTGACTGAAACGATCCTGTTTAGACCCCGAGCGTGCGCTCAGTCTGTCTATGGTGGCGACGACTGCGCGGCGGCCGCCGCCGAAGCCGGGTGCCCAAGTCTCGATCTTCGTTGCATTCGCCGGCGACGAGCATCCGCCAAGTATGCCCACCACTTCTCTTGTGTTCCTACTGTGCACAACCGAGAAGCTATTTGTATTGGATTTTTTTTTTGTGGGGGAATTATTTGTATTGGAATCTGATCTGATCCAATTGCAAGTATAGTTGTGTATTAGGCCTAGAAACTTCATTTCTTTTTTACAAACAGATACTGGGTGTACATGATGTCTTATTGGATCCGGTCGCCACAGTGATTATGCTACGGACGGGTGTCTTAGGACTGCAGTCAAGGTGTTCGATGCAATGCCTCTTAGGTGAATGCTTGCATTGTTTTTGGTAAATTGGGTGCGGCTGCTCCGTTTACAGATCACACCAGCTGACATCAATGATAGATTATTAGCATCGATTAGGTGCAGATCGAGTGGGTGATTATCTTCTATTCGGTATGAATGACATAGTTCATCAAAGAGAGAAAACTGAAGGGAGAGGAAGGTGTGGGAGTGGCTGACCATCCTCGGCAGTTGAGGAGCTCGTCATCGACGCTGTCGGTGGCACAGAGTGTCGGTGAAGGAGTAGCAGTGCAGTGGCGATGTGGTCCTGGCGGCGGTGAAGGCAGTGGCGCTTTCTGTCGCTTCAGCACTCCCACGATTGGTAGGGTTTCTAGGTGGGATTATGGCGGCTGCAGTCGAACCTCGTATCTAGTGCGCCCAGCCCCACACCTCCTTATATGTGTGTTGTGCGACGAGGACCCACCAACCAGGTATGCGGCTGGACGCCCCCAATTAGGGCGAGTCAAGGTCCAGACTTGGCCGTTGAGCCAAATCTGGTGGAGATCAAACTAAAATTCAAAACCCTGCCGCCGCCTCCTCCTTGCTTGTTATTAATAAGAATGTTATGTTAGAGGCATCACCCTGTTCGCTAGCCCAACAGGCCTGCCCACAAGTGTTTTCAATTAAAACATTTGCTGTATTCCTGTCAGTTTGCAGCAGTACTTCCTTTTCACAGATCCTGCTGGAAATTTCTCATAAATTTTTTAATTTTGACAATGTCACTCAGTAAACATGTGTCGTTACCCAGGAAATGGGTACCCCAAACCCTTGGTTTACCGGGCTAAACCTCGCAAAATCAGCAACACGAACCCTCCAGTGACCTCCCACGATTAACGTTCGAAGGCCCGCAGGCTAAAGCATATTGGGTTGACCCACGAACGGGCTACGACGGCCCAAAGCCAAAGCCTGCTCGAGGGGCTATCGAGCGGACTGGGACTGTACACTCGAGGGTACGATTCGGGCGACCCCTCGAGGACGGAACTTTGCCCGGCGAACGAGCCTGTCCTCGAGGACGGAACTTCGTTCGCGTGAATGGGCAGCCCTCGAGGACAGTGCACCCCTCGGCTACCGACTCTCCCGTACGGATCCGGGCGCATTTAATGCGTTTTACCTACCCCCGCCTAACCGTATGGCCACAGTTACGGTAACAGTTGTGGGAGTGGCGGTCAAATCTTGCTTTTACCGCCCATGCCCCGGAATCCCGCGGGTCGTACTTCGCTGTTGCGCCATGCCGAGCACTATGCCCCGTCCAGCACCCCCTCGAGACGCATAAATCAGCACGTTTCCCGCATTTCCCGGGATTCGACCTTATCCGGTGAGGCTCGACCCCTTCGACTCGACCCCCTCGACTCGAGCCAAGCCCTCGACCGCCGCCCCTCGACTTCGTCGGACGAACCCTCAAGCGGGACTCCAACGACTCCGGGCTGCACTTCAACAACTCCCGACGCGACGACTGCAGGGCCTCCCATACCGACGTACATCACTACAGCAGCACCGACGTGATCGGCCTCCACGCCATGCGACACCAGCCATGCGAACTCTAAATATATGTACTCCTGTGCCCCTCCTTCACCTATAAAAGGAGGCGCCAGGACATTAAGAAGAGGAGAACAGAACAACAGGATCCGGAGCATAGAAACGCTAATGCTTGAGATCACAAAACAATACCGTGAGACAGTGTAAAGTAGAGAGCGAGGCGCCCGAAACGCCCAAGCTCCAGTTCACGCTCCTCACACCTGCTTGTATTTTCCCCTGTACTAGCACTTCGGTGCAAGATAACACGAACTATCCTCCCCCCACTGGACGTAGGGCCTTCTTTGCCCGAACCAGGATAAATCGCCGTGTCCTTCTTGCATCACCCACCGGATTAAGGGAGCACGCGATTACGAATATTACTCGTTGGTGTTAACCCCTCGGGGGTCAAAACACCGACAGTTGGCGCGCCAGGTAGGGGAACCGCGTGTCACTAACGATTTCCCGCCATTTTTTCGGATGGGCGACTTTGTTTCACCACTTCCGTGCGCTACGGTGATCTGGTTTGGGAGCCTGGAGTTCATGACAGTCGGCCAGGGCTATGACATGACCCTGCTCTCGATCAGTGACCCGAACGGAGGTCGCGGTACGCCCCCACGCTCATGGCGAACCGCTCGCCGGTCTCACCACCATGCTTCCACATCCAGAAGGAGGCACGATCGCCACCGTCATCGCCATCAACCTGAGTCGAGGATGGTTCCCGCCGCTTTCTCCTCGCCCCTGACCGAAGATGAGGAACCCCTTGTTGAGGGGTTGTCTGACCCGAGTTCAGAGGTAGAGGGAAAACCGGTAGGACCCCACCACAACCCTGACTCCACCTTCGCAGTACGCTCATCGAGGAAGCGCGACGAAGTCCCCGCTCGATCGAGCCCGCTCCCGCACGAGCTGTTCGAGCGTCATCGGCGGCCTTCGTTCGACTTCAACAATGCCACGACGACGATCTCGACAGCGACCCACTCCAACATGAGCACGTTAGAGGACCGCCCAGGCGCCCTTCTCCGTGCAATGACGGACGTGGGGACTGTCACACCAGCCTCCGAGGGCTTGGCTTTCGCGAGAGCGCCCGGCCCTCGGAGGTACACCGTCGGCACACTCCGACGGCAGCTGCAGGAGGAGGCGCAGGGACAATTCCCCGTTTTCTGCTGCGGCGACCCCGACTCTGACTCTGATCATTGGGATCCTACCCGCGAGTGCCTCCACATCGATGGTAATGTCGACTCCGATCAGGACACCATCGATCTAGTGGCCGGGGCAGCTACCGCTGCGGCGGGAGGTGCTCTCCCCAGAGCAGAGGACCAGCAACCAGACGCACCCCGAGAGGCGTGCCTCCGTCCTGGAGAGCAGGACGCACAGCTGGCACAAATTCAGGAGTTGCAGGCGAAGCTCACCGACGAGCAGGAACGATTGCGCCTGCTCGAGCTAACCCTCGAGCAAGAGCGACGACCGCCCGGCGGTAGAGCCCGAGCCAGGGCCCGAGAGGTCAACCGGCAGATCAACGAGGCTGGGGCACCCGAGCAACCCACCAACCGTTATCCCCGAGCAAGCCAGAACATTGTCGCGGCGGCTATGCTCCTTCGCAATATGCCCGCGCCATCCAACTCGCAAGCTCGGCGGATACAACGCAAGGTCGAGGATCTCCTCCAAGTTGCTGCTGTTCAGCAAGCCGAGAGCTCAGCCTCGAGGCGTCGAGGGGCAGCCTCTGAACCTCAGGTCGAGCCCTCCCGGCCCGAAAGGGAGAGCTCGGTCGATCAGGGGGCGGCCCCCCGACCGAAGGAGAAGCCGGCCCGAGAACGTATCAACGACGACCGCGCTCCCCGCGACGCGCGCCTTGACATTGTCGAGAACCGCAGACGCAAGTACGGGGATGCCGAGGATCGAGGGTACAACGCCCATCGTGGAGGGCGTTACGACAGCGACGAAGACCGACGGGCCCCGGAGCCACCGGGTCCCCGAGTCTTCAGCAGGACGATCCGCTGCGCCCAGCTGCCCGATAAGTTTCGACCCCCCACGAGCATCATCAAATACAATGGCGAAACCAATCCCGAGCTCTGGCTAGCCGATTTTCGGCTGGCTTGTCAGGCGGGCGGGGCACGTGACGATCACGTCATCATACGTCACCTTCCCCTGTTCCTGTCCGACACCGTGCGTAGGTGGCTCGAGGAGCTTCCCCCTGACCAGATTCGCGGCTGGGTCGACCTTGTCCGGATCTTCGAGGGGAACTTCAAAGGTACCTACGTGCGTCCCGGGAACTCCTGGGAACTGCGCAACTGCAAGCAGAAACCAGAGGAGTCTCTCCGCGACTTCGCTCGACGATTCTCCAAGCTCCGCACCGAACTACCCCACATCTCCGATCTCGACGTCATTCTAGCGTTCGTTGCGGGTACAACCTGCAAGGACCTAGTTCGCGAGTTGGGGCGTAACCGCCTCAACACCGTCGACGAGCTCATGGATGTGGTCGCCAACTACGCGGCCGGCGAAGAGGCGGTCGGCGCATTCTTCAGTGACGGGAAGGACAAGGGAAAGGCGCCGGCAGCCGACGACACCAGAGGCTCGAGCAAAGGGCTGAAGAGAAACAACAACAAGAAGAAAATCAGCAAGGCAAGCGTGAGGCTGCAGAAGATGATCTCGTCGCAGCAACCGAACGCAAAAGACCTCGAGGTCCCCCCGAGGGCGCCATCTTCGACAAAATGCTCGAGGAGCCCTGCCCATATCATAAGGACGGGGCAAAGCACAAGCTTAAGGACTGCCGCATGCTTCGAAAGCACTTTGAGCAAGTGGGCGTGAAGAAAGGTGACAACAAGAAAGACCAAGGCGGCGGTGAGGGAGACAACGGGGAAGACGGAAAATTCCCCCAAGTCTATGACTGCTACATGATCTACGGGGGCCCCTCGACCCAGCTCACGCCTCGACAGCGCAAGCGGGAGCGTCGAGAAGTCTTCTCCGTCCGAGTCGCGACACCTCACTACCTCGACTTGTCTGACGCACCCATCACGTTCGACCGCGATGACCATCCGGATCGTGTCCCCAACCCCGGGGCCTATCCGCTCATCGTCGACCCAATCATCATGAACACCCGCCTCTCGAAGGTCCTCATGGACGGCGGCAGCAGCCTGAACGTCATCTACCTCGAGACCCTCGACCTCCTGGGAGTCAAGAGGGGCCAACTCCGACCCAGCGCCGGGGGATTCCATGGCGTCGTGCCGGGGAAAACGGCCCTCCCGTCGGCCGTATCGACCTTCCTGTCTGCTTTGGCACCCCTGCCAACTTCAGGAAAGAGACCCTCACCTTCGAGGTGGTCGGGTTTCAAGGAACGTATCACGCTATCATCGGCCGACCGGGCTACGCGCAGTTCATGGCGATCCCGAACTACACCTACCTCAAGCTCAAGATGCCAGGACCCAAGGGCGTCATCACCGTCGCCTCCTCCTACGAGCACGCGTACGACTGCGACGTCGAATGCGTCGAGTATGGAGAGGCCGTCGAGCAAAATGCCATGATAGTCGCGACCCTCGAGCGCCTCGCCGACGAGGTGCCAGATCCCAAGCGGCACACCGGCAACTTTGAGCCGGCACAAGACACCAAGAAAGTCCCCCTCGACCCGAGCTGCCCCGGCAAGAAGGTGCTAACGATCAGCGCCGACCTCGAGGGCAAATAGGAAGCCGTTCTCGTCGACTTTCTCCGTGCGAACGCCGATATGTTTGCGTGGAGTCCTTCGGATATGCCGGGCATACCGAGGGAAGTCGCCGAGCACGCCTTGGAGATCCGGGCCGGGTCCAGACCGGTGAAGCAACGCCTGCGTCGCTTCGACGAGGAGAAGCGCAGGATCATCGGCGAGGAGGTGCACAAGCTTTTGGCGGCTGGATTCATCGAGGAGGTCCATCACCCCGAATGGTTAGCTAATCCCGTGCTAGTTAAGAAAAAGAATGGAAAAATACGGATGTGTATTGACTATACTAGTTTAAACAAAGCATGTCCCAAAGTTCCGTTTCCTTTACCACGCATTGATCAAATTGTTGACTCTACCGCGGGATGTGAAACCCTCTCGTTCCTCGATGCTTATTCCGGCTACCACCAAATCAAGATGAAAGAGTCCGACCAGCTTGTGACTTCCTTCATCACACCTTTTGGCATGTACTGCTACGTCACCATGCCCTTCGGCCTTCGAAACGCCGGGGCGACGTATCAGCGGTGCATGCTCCACGTCTTCGGCGAACACATAGGCGACACGGTCGAGGCCTATGTCGATGACATCGTGGTCAAGTCCAGAAAAGTGGACAACCTCATCCATGACCTCGAAATTGCGTTCGGGTGCCTTCGAGCCAAAAACATAAAACTCAACCCCGAGAAATGTGTCTTCGGAGTGCCTCGGGGCATGCTCCTCGGATACATCGTCTCCCAGCGCGGGATCAAGGCCAACCCCGAGAAGGTGGCGGCCATCATGCGAATGGGGCCGATTCGGGATCTCAAGAGCGTGCAGAAGGTCACGGGCTGCCTCGCGGCCCTCAGCCGTTTCATCTCACGTTTAGGGGAGAAGGCCATGCCTCTGTACCGCCTCTTGAAAAAATCCGAGCGATTCACTTGGACCGCGGAGGCCGAGGAGGCTCTCGACGAACTCAAAGGCATGCTGACATCCACCCCGATTCTCGTCCCTCCTCGACCAGCGACGTCGACTGAACCGCCCGAGCCCCTCCTCCTCTATGTCGCCGCAACCACTCAGGTGGTCAACGCGGCCATAGTGGTTGAGAGGCAAGAGGAAGGGCGCGTCTTGCCCGTCCAGCGGCCGGTTTACTTCGTCAGCGAAGTGCTTCGGGAAACGAAAATCCGCTACCCACAGGTGCAGAAGCTGCTCTACGCCATCGTCCTTACACGTCGCAAGCTCCAGCACTACTTCCTCAGCCACCCGGTTACCGTGGTATCTTCGTTCCCCTTGGGGGAGATCATCCATAACCGGGAGGCCGCTGGAAGGATTGCTAAGTGGTCGGTCGAGCTCATGGGCGAGACTATCACCTACGCACCGCGGAAGGCCATCAAGTCCCAAGCGCTGGCGGATTTCGTCGCTGAGTGGACCGACACTCAGTTGCCACCAGTTCAAATCCAAGCCGAGCTATGGACAATGTACTTCGACGGGTCGCTCATGAAGACAGGAGCAGGCGCGGGCTTGTTCTTCATCTCGCCCCTCGGAGTCCACATGCGCTACGTCATTCGCATCCACTTTGCCGCTTCTAATAACGTCGCAGAGTACGAATCTCTCATCACTGGATTACGAGTTGCCCTTGAGCTCGGGGTCCGACGCCTTGACGTTCGAGGCGACTCGCAACTAATCATCGACCAAGTGATGAAGGCCTCGAACTACCATGACGCCAAGATGGAAGCCTACTGCAACGAAGTGCGCAAGTTGGAAGACAAGTTCCACGGCCTCGAACTTAGTCATATTGCTCGACGATACAACGAAGCCGCGGATGAGCTTGCAAAAATCGCATCGACTCGAGGTACAGTCCCTCCGGACGTATTCTCGAGGGACCTCTTCGAGCCCTCCATCGATTTGGGCTCGGGGGCTTGCACTACGCCCTCGAAGCTCCACCCCACGACCTCGACTGGGGCCCCCTCGACCGGGGCCCAGGTTATGGAGATCCAGGGGACTCCTCCTCCGTCGAGCCTGCCGCCGGATTGGCGAGCCCCTTTCCTCGACTGCCTCATTCGGGGAGAGCTTCCAGAGGACCGGACCGAAGCTCGCCGGATCGCGCGATGGGCCAAGTCCTACGTCATCTACGGTGATGGCAAGGAACTCTACAGGCGAAGCCCCTCAGGCGTTCTTCAGCGCTGCATTACTATCGAAGAAGTTAGGAGGCTCCTCGAGGACATACACTCGGGGGCCTGCGGCCATCACGCAGCGCCAAGGACCCTCGTAGGCAATGCCTTCCGACAGGGTTTCTACTGGCCGACCGCCGTTTCCGACGCCACAAACATTGTCCGCTCGTGCAAAGGGTGTCAGTTTTACGCCAAGCAGACGCACCTCCCCGCGCATGCTTTGCAAATAATCCCCCTCACATGGCCGTTCGCCGTATGGGGGCTCGACCTCGTTGGTCCCCTCAAAAGGACAACTGGAGGCTTCACCCACCTGCTCGTTGCCGTCGATAAATTCACCAAGTGGATCGAAGCCCAGCCTATCGGCAACATCCGCTCCGAACGGGCGGTCGAGTTCTTCACCGACATCATCCGTCGCTTTGGGGTCCAAAACATCATCATCACGGACAACGGCACACAGTTCACCGGCAAGAAGTTCTTGGATTTTTGCGATGGCCATCACATCCGTGTGAATTGGTCCGTGGTTGCACATCCCCGAACTAACGGCCAGGTCGAGCGCGCCAATGGCATGATCTTGCAGGGCCTCAAGCCAAGGATCCTCAACCGCCTCAGCAAGCACGGAAAAAAATGGGCCGCGGAGCTGCCTTCGGTCCTATGGAGCTTAAGGACAACACCTAGTCGAGCCACGGGGTTCACCCCATTCTTCTTGGTCTATGGGTCCGAGACTGTCCTCCCCACTGACCTCGAGTATGGTTCCCCTCGACTAAAGGCGTACAACGAGCAAAGCAACGAAGAAGCCCTCGCAAACGCCGTCGACCAACTCGAGGAGGCTCGAGACATGGCACTAATTCACTCCGCGAGGTATCAGCAGAAACTTCGACGCTACCACGACAAGCACGTGCGCCCGAGGGACTTCCAAGTTGGAGACCTCGTCCTACGTCGACAACAGAGCAGCAAGGGACGTCACAAGCTGACCCCGCCATGGGAAGGCCCATACACCGTAGCTGAGGTGCTAAAGCCCGGGACGTACAAGCTCGCTAACAACAAAGGCGAAATCCTCACCAACGCATGGAACATCGAACAGCTACGTCGTTTCTACCCTTAGAGCACCAATGTCCTCGTACATTCTCGCATGTTTTGTACATTTTCGCATGGCAAATATAAGGAGTACTTTCGATTATAAGTTCAAACTTGTTATTGTACATGCAAGAGGTAGCCTCGACCCTGTCTCGCCAGAGTCGAGCCTCCCTCGGGGGCTAACGGGGGGGAACCCCCTAAGTTCCTAAAAATACGAATGATTTTTTTCTTTAAAATTCGAGCGTCCCCTTTCGCTTCGCGACTAAGTAGAAAACGCCTCGAACTCCCTAGAGGGTCGAGGGCTGTCGAGCCGGGAGCTCTCCTACGTCTCCGGGCTACGGTACCTCCACTCGCTCCCCCCCTCGAGGGATACGAGCATGCGTCGAAAACTTAGTCAAAAAAGCAAAGTCTAGGTGAAAGAAAGCAGAGAAGGCTTGAAAGTAAAATGACAAATTGCATTACGATAGATGCATTAATGTTCAAAAAGGCTTTCGAAGCCACATTGAATATAAGTTATAAAAAACTAACTTATTACACGGGCATCTCCGCCCAGCCTTGCCCTACAGGCCCGCTCCGTCGCCGCCCTCCTCGACGAGGTACCCTTCATCCGCGGGGGGGAGGACTTCGTCCTCGAACAACTTCGCCAGCGCTCCCCCCGGCCTCTCGGCGTCATTGATGAGCCCTCGGCATCGCTCCTCGTTCTCGGCGTCGGTCTTCGAGATATCAGGAACGAAGCCTTGGGCGACCACCTCCATGTCGAAGACGAAGCCGGAGGAGACCACTGCCAGCGCCCGCTTCACGCCGGTATGAAGCGCCTCCCGCACGCGATCACGAAGGGTGGCGTCGAGGTAGTAGATCCGGTCGACGAGCGCGGCACCCGGGATGTCTTCTTCAGCACCCTCGACGGGCCCGACCTCCCAGGAGGCGCAGAGTCTGTCGAGGGCAACCCGCAGCCGGCCGAGAAGCGCCCCCTCCGCCACAAGGCTCTCCTGCAGCGCCTTGGCGGCAGTTTGGGTAGCGCGCAGCTCGGTCTCGAGGCCTGAAACACAAAACAAGAGTTAGACAAACCATACGGGAAGAAAAAAGATCAAAGGCTCTTCAAGGAACTCACCAGCATAGCAAGTCTCGAGGGCGCTGCGATCCCCCAGCACAGCGTCGCGCTCCCCCCGAGCCTCATCTCGCTCCCGCTGGGCCTCCTTGAAGGCCCGGGTCACCTCCGTGCCACCAGCCAAGATGATGGCCTGCTCCTTCTCTTGGAGGGTAGCCTTCATCACCCCGAGCTGGGTTTTCAGGCTAGCGGCTCGGTTCTTCTCCTCCTAGGCCAAGGCGGAGAGGGTGTTGCGCGCCGTGGAGACTTCAGCGAGATTGGCCTCGAGCGAGCGAATGCGCTCCACGGAGCTTTGAGCCTCCCCCACGAGTAGCTCGACGTGCTCCTGGGCTCGGATGCTCTCGCCCTTGGCCCTCTCCGTTTCGGCCTTGGCCGCGTCAGCTTCCTCCTTGGCACGCCTAAGCTCCTCCTTGAGTTGGGCGGCTTCCCCTCGAGCAGCCTCGGCGTCCTCCTTCGCCCGGGCGGCCTCCTCTTTGGCTTTGGCGGCCTCCCCCTGGTCCGCTTCAGCTCCTCCTCGATCTCGGCCACCCTGCCCTGCGCAGAGCGACCGGCTTCGAGTTGGTGAAGCACTTCCTCCCGGCTGTTGAGCGTTTCGTGGAGGAAGTCGGACTTGGAGTAGGAACGCCTCCGCACCTCCTGGGGACAGGAAATCGAGAGTTAAGGCATTCCATACGAAAGAACTCAAAAAACTGCATATGGTCTACATAGGGACTCACCGCGAGATTCCGGTCGAGGCCTTCGGCGAGCTCGACGCCCAGCTTCAGCAAGTGCTGCAGCCACGCCCGGGACCGCTCCGCGTCCTCCCAGCACTTGACTTCCGCCGGGTCGTCCATCTCGATCCTCAGAGCGCTGGAGTCGCCAAGCTCCCGGAGTATGATGCGCTCCTTGCCCCAATGTGGAAGGACCGTCTTGACCTTGGTTCGCGCCAAGGACTCGATCTCGTCCACCACATCGCGTGGGACGCCGTAACGCTCGGCCAACTCTGCCAGGGTGCGGAGCTCCGACGCGGCGCCAGCATCCCTCAGCTCGAGGTCGGAAGTCGACCTCAGCAGGCCGGAAGCCGCCGTCTCCTCCGGCTGCTCCGTCGACGGTTGCGGCGGCTGGCTCGACGCTGCTTCTGGCGCCTTCGGAGGCAGCAGAGGTGTCAAGGCCGTCGCTTCCCCCAACGCCACGTCCTGTGGCGCCGGCAGGTCCACCATCGACGCATCTTTCGGTGGGTTCGGTACCGAGGCCTCCTCCAATTGCACCCCCGGCAGCCGCGGGACCGTCGACGCCTTCGACGCTGTTTCCTGTTCGGACAGCAGCTCGTCCAGAGTGATCACGGACACCCATTGCTTGGGCAGTCCCGAAGTCCCCTCTGTCTCCGACGTCTCGGGCGGCTGCTGCGCCGGCGGGTCCAGCGGCGTCGTGTCCCCCGGCGGCGTCTGCTGCACCTGTTGATGCTGGGGTTGGCCCCCGGTTTTCTCCTCCTCTTCCCGCCGCTCCTGCGGCTCTTTCTCCTCCTCCCGCTGCGACCGCGGCAGCTCTGCTTCTTGCAGGGCCCCCTGCTCCTGCTTCCTTTGGGCCTCGAGCTCGCGTAGCCCCGCCGGCCAGGGTCTCCGCTCTCCCGTCGAGGGGAGAAGGGCTGTGGTCTCCTCACCCTCGAGGTCGACGATGGCTACCTCCTCTCCCGGCTCGTGGCCCTCGGGGGCTCCCGCCTTGGGTGCAGGGATCGAGGCCTCCGGTCGGCTAGGAGCGGAAGCTCCCGACCTCGGGGCTCCGCCCCCTGGCGCCGGGCCGAGCTCGAGGACCGCGGACGACGACGTCAAGGAGGCGCTCCCTCCCTCTTGCGTCCTCCCTGGCTCGGAGTTGCCGCCCGTCGCGGCCCCCGAGACGCTCGACCCTGCAGCAAGAGCAGAACCCGTCAGCCTACCGCGCGCCATAGCTCCGAGGGCTGAGGACAACCACTTGGCTTCTCACGGAGCCAAGGGCCTCGACGTCGCACCTGTGACCGGGGCCTCCATCTTCGCAGCTGCGTCCACCTTGAGCCGCTTAGCCGGCGCAAGAGACGCCTCCTCGATTTGGCGCTTGGGCCTGGATGGGAAGCAGGGCGGCAAAAAGCTTATTAAGCTGCACGATGAGGATGCAACGGAAAAGAATTGAATCAACAACACTTACCCGAAGGGGATAGAGGCCTTTCGGGTCCCCCTCGAACCGCTAGCAGATCTCGAGACCCCTCCCGAAGCCGAGCTCTTCCCGGGGCTGAGGCTGCTCGGGGCCATCGGTGGGGTCGCCGCGCCTCCCTGCTCCGACGGGGCCTCCTGAGCACGGCTCTGCTCCGCCCGCGCCGACGACCGGGACTGGGTTTCTCGGGTCGAAATGGGTGGGTTCCCGCCTCGAGTACGACGGGAGGGGGGAGAACCCCCTCGAGTCGAGGCGTCGGCCCACCTTTTCCCACGCCGGCGCTCCGAGGCCGACATTCCCGGCTGGGGGGCGCGCTGCTCCACCGCCTCCTCCTGCACGAAGGGGCGGTCAGCATGGGAGGAACCCGAGAAGATGAGCTCGAGACGCCCCGCCACCCCCTCGACGTCATCGCTGTCATCATCAACATCATCTTCATCTCCCTCGGACGAGGGAGACTCCTCCTCCGGGAGCCCGTCGCGCCTCTGCTGAGCGCGGCGCCTCGCAAGCCTTTCGCGCTCCCGGAGCTTCTTTGCCTTCTTCTTCTCTTCTTTGTCCTTACGCCACTTTTCTTGCTGGGCGTCGAAGCGTCTTACCTGACGATCGGGAGCGTCCTCCCTCAGCAGGGGCCTCGATCTCCGTAGTCGATTCTCCCCTACACGAAAACGTTTAGTCACAGGGACAAGAGAAGGGGGCGGAATGAAAACGCGAAAGGCACGGGTCGAGGCACTCACCAAGTCGAGGCAACCCTCCTCCGGCCGCATGGGGAGGCGGTTGACGTCTTCTGCCCTGAACGAGCCCGCGACCATCCCCTTTACCCGCGCAACGACTTCCGCGGCGGACGGCTTCTCGCCGGACATCCGGCACCTCTCGAGAACCTCGGGCGCCGCCGAGGGGAGCATCTCGTCCAACCACAGCGGGCGCTCCATCAGAGGGAGCACCCGTCGACTGTGGAAGGCTGAGACCACCACACCTGTCGTCAGGCCCGCCTCTCGAAGGGCCTTCATCGCGGCGACGAGGGGACGAAGTCGACGCTGAAGATCTCCCGCGACACCGTGCGGCCAGTTGAATGGACGCTCGGTGATAAGCCGCCCGGTGTACGGCGGGAGGTAGCCGCCGTCGTTGCGAAGGTAGAACCATTGCTCGTCCCACTGGGAGTGGTTGGACATCAACCTGGTGGGGATATACTCGCGCGGCTCCTCCGACTTTCCGTCTTCAACAGGAAGTTGAGGCAGCCCGCTCTGACGACTCGCCTTACTCCTGGTGCCACCGGGGAGGCGAACCACTCCCCCTTGTAAAGATGGAGCCACAACTCCCAATGTGGCGCCATCCCAAGGTAGCCCTCGTAGACGGCCGCGAAGATGGCGGCGTTGGAGATAGCGTTGGGGGAGAAATGTTGGAGCTCGACGCCGTAGAAGTTCGTCAACCCCCGCATGAACTCGCTCGGGGGTACACCGAACCCATGCCGATGATATTTGAGGAAGCTCACCACATAGCCCTCCGGCGGGTTTGGCTCTTGGTGGTTCCTCGGCGGCGCAATCCACTCCGGCCGATTCGGATCGGTGACGGGGCGGAGAAGTCCTTCTCCCACCAGCTCGTTCATCCTTTGCCGCGTCACGGTCGACGGGCGCCAGGGTTCGGCGGGCTGGAGGACGGGGGCCATGGCAACAGCGGCGGCACGGATCCGCTCGGTGGACGCGACGGCGGCAGCAACAACACGAATCTCCTCGGCGGACAGACGACCGGGAAGGTTCCCAATTGCGATTTCTTGCTCTAAGTTTCTACCCTCATGCGCGCAGGAAAGCAGGAATTCGGGAGAATGGCAAAGGTGGGGGCGAACAGCGCCTGTCCTCCTTTGTTTTTATACCTGGGAAGAGCAACGGGCGGAGTCCAGCGGCAGGGAAAAGGTAACTTCCCTCAATTAATGCGCTTACCTGACCGTTCCCCCCTCGATCCTCGACCGGATGCGCGCGTCACACCTCTGGCAAAGAGCCGTTGCTCGGGCCCACCACGATCGCACCGCTAAGGCCTTCTCCTCAAAAGGCGTATCCAACGACAAGAAAAAAGAGCCGTCACTCGCCAACGAAGATTTCTACGAAAGGTAAAACAGACTCTGGCCCCACCTCAAAGTCTCGAGGGAGTGAAGGCCGGCCCTCGATTGAGGGTTCAACGGCCGCCTTTGAGCACCAAAAAAATCGGGCTCTGGCCCTAAGCCTCGAGGGAGCGAAGGCTGGCCCCACGATCAGGGTTCGACAGCCGCCCTCGAGCACCCGAGTCAGGGGTGACCAAGGGGGAGCCAACACGAGGCCTTGCTCGAGAACGAACTCTCGAGACCCCTTTGGACACATCCAAGGCGAAATGCTACGGACTTTATGGAATCCCCCCGAAGGGAGGCATCGAGCCGCCGAGACCTATCGAATGGAATCGGTATCCGTAAGACCATGCGTTTTGCTCTAATGAGACCGCCTCCGGGCCACCAGCCGACCTCTATCGAACGAGGAACGGGCTCTCGCTTGGATCTTCCCGTTACCAGCTCACTGAGAACTTCGCGGCTCGCCCTATCGAGGGTAGTCCGACGCTTCTCGCCTCACGTCCGATCGAAAGGACTCGTGAGATGAATGCCGAGGCCGGCAACGCCCCAGCCGCACGAGGCTCGGGAGCTCGACTGTGCCCGGCACCCCTCGACGAAAGAGGGTCGAAAATCCCCCGGGGGCTCGGCGTCCCGACGCACCCCTCGGTAAAACGCTGCGACTCCAGTTCAGGCCTGTACCCGACTGGACAAGCACCCCTCGACCAAAGACAAATGAAGCCCTCACAGGAGTCTTTCGACTCCTACGAGGCCTCGGGGGCTACCCCCGTGGGGGTCGCTCGCGCGCCCCCCCCACGGAAAGAGCCGAATCACGTCCCGTTTCTAATTCTTGACCCCTTGCCCGAGTGCCATCACTCGCGCAGGGGCTCGGGGGCTACTGTCATTACCCAGGAAATGGGTACCCCAAACCCTTGGTTTACCGGGCTAAACCCCGCAAAATCAGCAACACGAACCCTCCAGTGACCTCCCACGATTAACGTTCGAAGGCCCGCAGGCTAAAGCATATTGGGTTGACCCACGAACGGGCTACGACGGCCCAAAGCCAAAGCCTGCTCGAGGGGCTACCGAGCGGACTGGGACTGTACACTCGAGGGTACGATTCGGGCGACCCCTCGAGGACGGAACTTTGCCCGGCGAACGAGCCTGCCCTCGAGGACGGAACTTCGTTCGCGTGAATGGGCAGCCCTCGAGGACAGTGCACCCCTCGGCTACCGACTCTCCCGTACGGATCCGGGCGCATTTAATGCGTTTTACCTACCCCCGCCTAACCGTATGGCCACAGTTACGGTAACAGTTGTGGGAGTGGCGGTCAAATCTTGCTTTTACCGCCCATGCCCCGGAATCCCGCGGGTCGTACTTCGCTGTTGCGCCATGCCGAGCACTATGCCCCGTCCAGCACCCCCTCGAGACGCATAAATCAGCACGTTTCCCGCATTTCCCGGGATTCGACCTTATCCGGTGAGGCTCGACCCCTTCGACTCAACCCCCTCGACTCGAGCCAAGCCCTCGACCGCCGCCCCTCGACTTCGTCGGATGAACCCTCGAGCGGGACTCCAACGACTCCGGGCTGCACTTCAACAACTCCCGACGCGACGGCTGCAGGGCCTCCCATACCGACGTACATCACTACAGCAGCACCGACGTGATCGGCCTCCACGCCATGCGACACCAGCCATGCGAACTCTAAATATATGTACTCCTGTGCCCCTCCTTCACCTATAAAAGGAGGCGCCAGGACATTAAGAAGAGGAGAACAGAACAACAGGATCCAGAGCATAGAAACGCTAATGCTTTAGATCACAAAACAATACCGTGAGACAGTGTAAAGTAGAGAGCTAGGCGCCCGAAACACCCAAGCTCCAGTTCACGCTCCTCACACCTGCTTGTATTTTCCCCTGTACTAGCACTTCGGTGCAAGATAACACGAACTATCCTCCCCCCGCTGGACGTAGGGCCTTCTTTGTCCGAACCAGGATAAATTGCCGTGTCCTTCTTGCATCACCCACCGGATTAAGGGAGCACGCGATTACGAATATTACTCGTTGGTGTTAACCCCTCGGGGGTCAAAACACCGACAACATGCATTTGGTCCAATCCAATAGGTATCATCATGGCTGCAAGGATGCAGTGCAGACTTGTGGTAGATCACATAGACAGAAACAATGTTTTCTCCAATCCAAAGTCATTTAATTCATGTGTCCCAAACATGCCTTAAAAAAGGTAAAAATTATGGTAGAATTGTCAAGAATGGCAGCTGATACTTAGAGGCACAAGGGTGCTCATTTCCTTGGGTTTTGAAACGAAAATGAATATGGTTGTTTAGACCATCCATAGAGAATTAGAGATGATTGTGCCTTCAAACCACACTATATACTCCTCTGTCCCAAAACAAGTGCACATCTCACACTATTTAGACTGTAGTATTGTCTATTTCATAATGTTTTCATATTGAACAGTTTTAGACAGTTGATTAGTGCAGAGGAATATAATAAATGGTGCCTGCCCCCAACAAACTGTAGAATATCTACCATTAAATGATTTCATTGCTTCCCCGAACTTGAAAAGTACTTGCCGACTTAAAAGTTAAAATGTGGTTTGTCTAGATGCTTCTAAGCACATCTAAACTTACATATATAGTAGGACTATATCTAATGCTGGCCTCAAGTAGATGTCAAACCTATTGTTTCATAAACAAATAGCACTTTACATTCTAGATGGGTTGGAGCAATTATCCAGTTGCTTTCTGAGTCGATCTGAGGTATTCATATGGCAGCCAAGGTATCTTTGAAGACAAATATGCTTTCTTCCCGATGGTTCACATAGTCAGATATCATCAGAGCAAACAGAGCATCTTTTCCTGTAATATCTTTAGTTGCTGGGCAGAGGCCATCTGCACAATGCCAGTCCTCTCTTTTCATGGTCTCTGACTGGGATTGCTTCGTCTCCTGGTGTTTTGTTTCTGAAACCAATGGCTGCCACAATGGAGAATCATTCTGTTGCCGTCCTTTATGGTGTTATCAACTGCAGATTTCATCCTGCTGCAACCTTTCTTTGTTATCATGCCATGTGATGGCAAGTATTAGACTATTAGTAACCCATGCCACTGGCAAACAGGTTGTGCAGCATAGGGATCGGTCTTTTGGTTTCAGATTTGGTATTGCTATCCTCCCATTTGCGTAACAAAAGAATTCACAATGGGTCAGCCCATTATGTATGGATAGATACAGTATGTGCACAGTAGATGATATTTTCTGTTATTCCTTCATAATATTTTGGAAATCTCCCAGACCTTTATGTGTTCTGTCATCCATATAACCTATGTACAAGAGTTTTTTCCTTCCATTTGGGCTCCTGAAGCGGCCAGCAACCACAAAGCCTGCAAAGTTACTTAGCAGTCAGCAGTTGTGTGTGGGCTGTCCAAAGGCCATGCATCCTTGCTTGCTAGTTCAAGCAAGTAGATCATTAACTAGCTTTACTGTTATTTTACAGTTTTCGGTTGGCATCACCTTCTCTCTTTTATCATCAGCTTCACCTGAGTGAAAAATGTTTAGTAGCTAGCATACTTGCTGATCACATTTCCTTTGCTCATTTATTGTCGACAGATTAAATTCAGCAGCATGGTATCCCTGCTTACCTGCTATCGAATCTAAGTTGCTGCAGACGGGAGCAAGCAAAGGGACATGAAGTTCAGAGTCGTGTGCAGGAAGCTGTATGACTACGTGCGGTACGACCTCAAGGAGATCGCCTTCCCATCTTCGTTAATGAAATGCTGTGCAACTATTGTTAACGAAATGGTATGCAATTATTGTTATGAAATGATAATCATCTAGTTCGTTGCAGTCAATTATTTTGGCCGTCCATAAAATTCACTTGAACTGATCGGTGCATAAAACTCAGTATATATATATCTAACAAACATTCTGACATTAAATCCGAGCAAGTAACTCTTTTTTGTTAAAATCTTAAATCCGTGCAATAGGTCATGTTGGTGCATGGGCAGCTCCCAAGACGAATGGCATCGACGATCCTGTGGTGTGTGAATCACGGTTGGCACGCCTTTCAATGCAAGAATTGTGTTCCCTAATACCCAGCATTATGTGTAAGAGGATCCATAAAGAAATATATGGTTTTCTTTTTTGGAAAACGACCTCTAGCCATATTACGCCAAAATCTCCCATCTCTCCAGAAAAGACGACTTGTTCCACAAAGGTTTAAGAAGGTGCTAATCGTTAGCAAGAAGATTGTTTACGGAGAAACAACAAGAAGACAATCCATAATCTAATGCATAAGAGTTATATAAGAATGGAAAGTCTTTTATTCTCTATGAAAGAAATAAAAAAACTTAACGTCATTGAAGTAACAAAACTCATACTCCAGTTAAAGAAAACAATGAAGAAAGAATCACGATGAATGCAAAGACGGCCTTGTTTGCTTGAACTAGCAGCCTGACTTATCGGTTATGATATGACTTTTTTTCTCTTATAACAAATGCATCAAACTTTGACATTGACATATATGGATTCCATATAAGATTCCACTAGACATCCGTACACCTGGGATGTCACAACACCTGAGAAAGTAGCCTCTCCTTTGTTTTTCGTAAAGCCTGATCGAGAGTTGGTCTTCTCAAATTTGTCAAAAATATCAATCACTGTGAATTTAACTTGACGAGCGATCAAGAGGTGTGATGTGGTACTAGACTAGATGTGTTGTCGGCACTCGATCGGCAGGTGCGTGCCGGTCTGCCGGGGACGAGCGAGATCGATGATGGATGTCAACTTGTGACCCTCCGGTTCGGTGCATCATATGGCGGTGACTTTGCTTAATGTTTCACTACCAGAATGTCTCGTCATGGGCCATGGGGCCCACCAGATGATGAGCCCACAAGAGGCAGGCCGGTAGCAGCCCAGTAATACACATGGGCTTGTACGCTGCATCATCCTATAGACAATGCAAACATTGCAAAGGTTGTAGTCGTATCTAGTATATGTAAGTGCAATGCAGATTCTGAATCTTGGATTTTAAGTCGTTCATTAAGGATATCATAATCACAGTATGCAAGCATGACTAATTGACTATAATACATATCATGCATGAACGTCCATTGATTCATAAGTTGCGAATTGTACTTGTACTGTTACCATGAAAACTTTAAATATATATTATGTATATACAGCGGTTTATGTACTACTGCTATTTTTGCCTGATCTTCTTATCTTATCATATATACGATAATATGATGACTCTAAGTAAGTATTGCAGTGACAGTGGAATTAAGTCAAGATTCTGACAACCGTAGTGTGTGGTGAGTTGGTGACACAGAAGGAAGTTCATCTCGCGACAGAAACCATTCATTCATGGACCGGCCCGACCCATGTGTGCGTGTCATGTCAAACTAAAGCTTCCGTCTAAAGTAAAAACACGTGATCCATGCATTAACTTGAAAGCATCATCTCGTCGCAGCTTGCTTGTTATTATTCTAGCAACTTGTTTATTCTCAGCCGACTACTAATATATATATATATATATATATATATATATATATCAACTAATGCTAATGGCTGTCAATTATATATATAGGGCCGGGTTTCCTTTAGCTTTTGTGCACACCGCGTGTACTTGGCTTCGCACTTTACCTAGAAGCAGCAGCATCAGGTGTAGCTGTCACTAACAGTGCAAGAGCAACTTCAAGAGTTTCTTTCTAGCTGTTGGAGTTATATGGAAATTCTGGTAAAGAACATTTCCCCACAAAAGTTCCTTTAATTCGTTATCTAATATAACCATCCTCTCTACTCCAGAAATTCTCGCTAGCCAAAGATAAAGAGTGGCGATGGCTTATAAAAAAGTTGTTGGAGAATGGAGAGATATAGGAAGCGTGATCGATTTTTATACAAATGGTGATTTAGAGAGTGAATCTGAGGAAGACTCTTGGAAAATGCTGTAACAACTAGATACTCTGTCGATCATGGAAACAAGAGGGTTATATGGAAATTTTCGCCATTTAACATTGGGTACTTGTCGTCTTCTAAAAGGTCGCCGAGCAAGTTAGGCAGATTAATAAGAGGTTGCCGAGCAAGCTAGGCAGCTAGCAGGAAGTGTGTGGCTCCCTTTCCCTTTCCTCTCTAGTCTACACCTAGGGGACCAGGGAGCAACGCAAACGCAAGCAGCAGCAGTCCAATCGATACATGGATAGATATATAGACGACGATATAGATGGATGATGCACTGGTGATCGCTACTATGTCTCGTGTGTGTGTGTGTGTGTGTGTATATATATATATATATAATAGGTCACTACACTACACACCTTTCTTTACCTTTGAAGCAATCATCTCCATCTCGCTTTTCAATGATGCACAACATATCAAACTGCAGGTACGGTGGTGTTCAACAGTGATTTAAAGCAGGACATATATATGATGATGGTGGATCCATCGGCAGCATGAATGTCCACACACATGAACATGACGATATATATGGATCCTATATGCACGCCTGTCTGATGTACGTGCCAGCAACCAGAACAACTGTTTTTGTGCGCCCTCTCTCATCAGGATAGCACCATGCATGTGCTACCCTTGGGTTACATAGCAAATTGCCATTTTAAGCTCTCTGGTAGTTGGACTGTGTCATGGGACAAAATAGTTCCCCGGAATTATTTCATATAAGAGAAAATAGTTCGTTTTCCTTCCCATGCATATTGCAAGGTGATTATGAAGCCTATTGACACCCGCTCTCTTGTGGGGTTAATCGATCACATTACATATGTGATGGGTTACATATACCTTCAGGAAGCCATTCGCCCTTGCGCATCTCCGGGTCCTCTGTATTTGTTCTGCAAAGGTAGTCCACTCTCGTCGTCTTTTGGACAGATAATCCAAGGTGGAGTCGCTCTAGGCATCTACGTTTGGATTGTGGCCGCAATGTTCTATGCCACATGTTAGTCATGCCATAATTTTTTCTAGTAGCTATTGGGTTCGTTGCCACAACTACGGCTTCCCGCACTTTCTTAGCACCCTGTCCCACATCTCAGACACATTTTCTTGCCAAACTTTACCACAAGTGTGGCTTCAATTTTGCTCAACCAAATTTTTTGTGCTAGCCATAATTCGTGAAAGGTTTTGCATGGCAAACTACAGCACTAACCATTTGGTTTAGGGTTTAGTGATTACAACTTGTGTGTATTGGGATTTCATTTGTGTGGTTGAGAGTTTTTGTTAGCGTTAGAGAGACACGGAGAAAGGAGAGAGGCTCTTTGATTTAAGATTTTTGGCATCTAGAGTTTTGGTTTGCTAGGAGTCGTTATACCCCCAACATTTATTACATTTGATCAAAGATTAAATTTCGTACTCCAATATCTCTAACTCCCTTGAGTCTTGAGTGTTTTTTTCTTTTTCAGGATTTTCGAAGGTATTTTACGGTCATCTTGCCTTCTTCATGCCTAGATACGATTTGGGTTCGATTTTTGGGCGTAAATCAGTGCTATTATATGAGTGAGGAATCCTAGGGAGTTTTCCCACCCAACCCTGACTTGAGATAAAAACATTTCAAGTTTCTCTCAAATTCCCCTTTTTTCTTAGGTTTTCCCAAATTCCATGAAATTGACTTAGAACAAAAATAATTAAAACGCTAAGTTTTTGGAGGCATAGGTGTTATTTAGGAGAATATTATATGGACATATAATTTTTTTATAAATGATTAGGATGAGTGGCAGAGGGCATTATTGTTGTTGCCTTGAGGTTTTAGCACAATTTTTTTATTTTTGCGACAAGGTTTTAGTAACACTAGCAAATTTGCCCGTGCGTTGCTAGGGTCATAAAATCCATAATACTCCCTGTATTTAAATTATAAGACATATTGATTTTTTTCTACAAATATTGCTTGATTTTATTGTGTATCTAGTCATAATCGATGCCTAATAATAAAGAGACAAAATACCCGTGCCGATACGAATTTTGTCCACATCTATTGCAATGAGTTTCATCATTTTTAGAAATAATAAAAACTTATCAAATATTTTTTCACTGGGAACTTAAACTATTTCCAAATGCATTTAGGTTTTTATATCGTATTCAAAATAATTCATCTTTATACCAATTCTTATGTTGCAGATTAAGTACAACCCTAACATTTAGTCTCTTCCCCCGCTGGTTTGTATTGGTAACTTTTTATAAATTTTATAACTTTTCAAACTGCCTTTGGAGCATACTATCTATGGTTTTTTTATATGCCCTTAGGCTTTTCAAGATTTCATTTCACACACAGTTATACTCTATGGTTAGAAGAAATTTAACAAAGTTTGAATTAGAAATTTTAGATTTGACTTCGATTTCATATGGATTTTATATTTTTTGTCATTTTTTTGAAAACACAAGCAACTAACAAAACACTTTGTATTGGGATCCTTGAAGTTTACGTAAATATCTTGAGATCGTACTATATCCATTTTTTCAGTTGGGACACTCCAGTTTTTACTATTCTTGCCACCAACTCCTTGTTGAAGTAGATTGCGAACTCACTCAGGTACTCTTTGCACTATCGGTATGGCCCGCTATGACAATCTCCTCACCGTTGTGGTCCGTGCTGCTCTCGGCCACTACCTCCATAGTCGCTTTGTTTGAGTGTGGCAGAGTTCTTCAGCTGGGACCTCAGGGCAGTTCGTGCCATGTGGAAACCAGGCAACCGCAGCCCGTACCAAAATAATCTGATACGGCCATCAAACGTCCTAGGCGCGAACCCTACAGAACTTTGACTATATCATTTGTTGTATATACATTTTGAGATAAAATTTTACTGCATCAACTTTTTTATGTGGAATTCTTCATTTTTTTAATATTGGCAACAACTCCTTTCCGAATTAGATGATGAACTCACTCACCACTCTTTGAATGGCTTATAACATTGCGTATAATATGTAGCAAAATTATCATCGCTTTCCAAAATTATCATTGCTATTATTGATTTTGCAAAACTGCCATCACACTTTTTTTCTTTTTTCTATTTCGTTATTTTATTTTCCTTATTTTTATTATTATTAATTTTTATTTTAATGTGCGGACTGGAGAGCCGGCTTTTTTTCTTTCCCTTTTTCTCTCTACGGATGGGAGGGCTCCGGTATTGTTTTCTTATACGGACGGGAGGGCTTCGGGTATTTGTTTTCCTATATGAACGGACAGATTAAGGCGCAATTGGGCTGGCGGACAGAAAGTTTCTGGCGGAGAGAAATTTCTTCAATTAAGTATTAGAGAAAGATTATGATTTTAATTATGGTTTTCTAACCGTAAACATATAGGACACAGAGAGGTGAAAGAAAAAAAAGGTAGAGAAATTTTGCCTCTTTATAGATACTAGCAAAAATACCCGTGCGTTGCAACGGGACGCATGTCTATTACATAATTCCTATATCATTAGTAATAAATAATATTTTATTTAATTTATTAATTACATTTAAGCCTGTAACAACCCGAAAATCTGAGCTACAAAATTTTTCGACAAAACCCTGAGTGATGAGTGTGACATATCATCATATACCCCTAATCATGTCTTAACCCTAAGCATATCATGCATTAGCATCATAACATAATCAATGTCTCATGTCATGATCAATGTTTCACATGTTATATTTCAATGTTGCAATAGCTCTACTTCAATGTTTCATTAGTTCACATGACATGTTACATTAAAGAGTGATTTGGGTTTTATTTGATTTATGTGATGTTTAATTAAAATGAGACCATAATAATTATTTTCACAAATAAATATCAAGGGAATAATACCCTAACAAAATAAGGGCCTAGTATACCCACTACTTTATCATGCAAAGTTGACACATCATAAATATATATGTATATATATAAAAGTATTTGAAAAAGGAAAAGAGAAAAGAAAATGAAAACAAAAAAGGAAAAGCCTTTCGGCCCGACCTGCAAAGCAGCCCAGCAAACGTCGGCCCAGCACCGCCAGCCCAGCCGGCCGTTCGCCTGCTCGCCTTCACCCTGCGCTCCCGCTCGCTGCTCCGGCCCAGCAAGGCCGCGAGGCCCAGCAAGGACGCGGCCGCCCGCGCCACGCCAGGCCGCCTATCGCAGCTGCTGATGATGGGGTCCCGTCGTGGGACCCACATGTCATCAGCGCCGCTGAGGTCACCCGACCACTCTGCTTTTTTTTCCCGTGCCGCGCGCACCCGCCTGAGCTCGCTCGCTGTGGCAGAACCTCCTAAATTCTATGGCCCACACGTATGGTTATTGTCTAAACAGACTCCAAATAACCATGAATATGTTCCATAAAACTTAAAAGGTCTGTCGGGTAAATCCCGAATCATCCATGATTCTCCAAGCAGGATCAATCATTACAAAGAGACATTGTAGTATTACAACAGTTTTATACAAATAATATACATCAGAGTAAAAGAGCGGAAGGATTATAATAACATAAGTTTACAAATCATTTACAAACCATAAGTTGGATTATTACAAACCATATAACAGTGGAATACAATATAACTTATTACATCCACCTTGATTATATGCTCTGCCCAAGAGCGAGATATCCTATTCATCGTCATTTTCCTCGACGACGGTCATGCAGCAAGATGCGAAGCATTCCTACCCATGATGTTCACCTGCAACAAGGGTTCAACAAACCCTGAGTACAAAAGTACTCAACAAGACTGACCCAACGAAAAAGAGGGGTGAAGACTCAGGAAATGCAGGCTAGAGGGACAAGGTAAGACTTGTAGGAGATAAGAAATTTTGCAGAAAAGCTTAAAAGAAAGAAAAGTTGTCTTGCTTAAAAAAAATCAAAAATTTTCCAACCAACTTTCTTCTTAAACCTCACTCATTATCCAAGTTGTTACTACGACGATGAACACCGATCGAGTCTTCTTCTTCGAGAAGCACGGTGATTTGAATCTATTTTCATACCCAGCTGGGGCCTAGGTTACTGATATGCAGGAGACTCTAACTCCTAAGCATAGCAGGTGAACCGATATACCGGGATAACAACCGCAGCCATATATCACCACATGACACACGTGAGCACTTCGACCCAGTGTACCGAGATACGTGAGAACTTAAACCCACAGTAAAACACACTATGACATATGTGGGCTCTCTGGCCCCACTATAAGTCACTCCATGATATACCTGGCTCCAACCATCAGTATATCACTTCATGCATGTGGATTTTCTAATTTCTCGATGTCACCAGTTCACCATCGACACGGGACCTAGGGCATCAATAGACGGAAACACTACAGAGGGACTCCATTCCCAATGCAAGTTAGCCGTTCGGACTCAAGTTATTAACTAAAAGCATGATTCCAACGGATAAAACCAAACTCATCTTTTTCATTCTTTTACCTCTGAACATTTAATTAATTAAGCAGGGCTAAGCATTACTACGCATCTGTTTGAACAGGTAACAAGGAATTATGGATATAAGACAGGTAATGCAGTTGGTGGGTTTTCACTCAACTCCTATTACCTAATGCAACATATCATAACTAAAACAATAAAACTTTTATAAAATGGAATAGGGTTTGAATACATCCGGGGCTTGCCTTGATGTTCAGGGTAGATTGTCTCGAGCTCTGGATCGATTCCAATCTCCGGAGTCTGCTCTTCCTTCGGATCTGGGCGACAACGTTAAACTCTTCGTTATCGGAAACTATACGATGCAATGATATGCTTCAACATGATTGAATAGTAAACATGATGCTCGATGGATATATGATCAGATTAATGGCTTGAGTACAACTTTCTTTCACGATAAAGTTGCAAGTCAACCCAAACATATTTACTAAGATCATTAGGGTTAACTACATTATTTATGAAAGTTATTAAACACATGAAATAACGTTAATTAAGCCCTAATGACATGATCCAGGTAAGCGCAAATAATTAATTAAAGTGCCAAAGATCATTAGGGTTAATGACCTAAGGTCATCACTCAATCCTAAAGTCAAACAAATCCTATAGTGATTAACTTAACTAAACGGGATTAATTAATTAATTAAAAGCATAAAATAAAGGCATAAAAATTAATTTGTCTAATTAAGCTCAAAATTTTATTTTGAAAAGCTCTTGGTCTAATTAGATGGCAAAACAAATTTTAGAATTAAAAGCCAATTATTTTATTTATTAAAAATCATTGAAGGTCCATTTTTCAATTAAAAGGGCTAATTTTAACTTATGCAAAAAGTTACTCAAATTTGGCATTTCATATTTTTTCTAGGTAGATGACATCATAAATAACATACACAAAAATTTTTAGAATTTTTGGAGCTATACATGAATTACTATAATTTTCTAAAGAAAATAGAATTTAAATCATTTTCTGGAAAAAGAAAAAGAAAAATTGGCACAGTGCTCCCACGCTGACCGTCGGTCCGCCGGCGGTTGATTGGCGATTTCTCACCGACGGCGAGGTCTCCGGCGACGAGGTTTGGTCCTACAGACTCATCTCGGCACGGCGAGCAACCTGGGCTAGTTACGTGGCGGCAGAGCAACGGCGGCACCCACGCCGGCGGCCATGGCGGCGCGGCGGAGCTCGTGTGCGGCGGTAAGGCTCACCGGAGTGATTTCCGGTGATGGCGAGCGCACGGGCAGGTGTAGGGCATCGATGCAAAGACGTTGGGCCAGAAAATGAAGCTATTCCTGGCCCCGAGCTCAAACGGCTACGCGCGCGACGGCGCTGGCAAGTCATGCCGGCGGCGAGCCACGGCGGCCGGACTCTACGGCGCAAGGGAGGTAAAATTGAGAGAATGGACAGGTGCAGGAGCTCACCACGAGTTTAGGGCGCATGCTAATGGAAGCTCGAAGTGGCTGAGTCGAGCTGTGAACGGCGGCGCTGATGGCGGCGGCGGCGCTCCGGTGGCAAGGACGGCGTTCCAGCGCTTCCTGTGCACCATCAGACCGACCAAGATGCGCATAAGGGGCAGCGAAGCACGAAGAATATGATGAGAGGGTTAAAGGTAAAATATTTTCCACCTTGGCGACGGTGGACGGCGAGAAAGCTCGCGGCGGCTCGGCGACTGGTCGCGAGGAAGACGACGTCGTGCGGGCGGCTCGGGCGGCGAGAGCTGACACGAACTAGCTCAATCGAAGTGCAAGGATGTGGTGGAGCTTTTGGCAAGATGAATCAGGCAGAAATGAAGTGATGGTGGCAAATTTTGCCGGCGGAGCAAGGTCGTCGGCGGCGGCAGCAGGGAGAAGGAAGAAGAGAAATGGCGGCGGCCGACCTATTTATAGGGCAGAGGCGAAGCATGGGCGAGCGACACGGCGATGGCGAAGCTTCGCGCGTCCAGGAGCGCACTGGCAGCCATGCATGTGTGGCGGTGGACGGCGGCGCGGGTTGAGAAGCCGGCGATGGCGGCCGACGATAGGGTTAGGTGCTGTTCGCAATAATTACAGAATTGCCACTCATTTGAAATTACAAATTACTCTAAAATTTATGTAAGAACTTGAAAATCTCCAAAAATATTATTTGCATAACTTTTCAAGGGCTACACTTTTCATTTAACTAGCATCCTCAAATTCTATCTTGATTTTGAAATATGAATTCAAATTCAAAAGGGGAATAAAACCCTAGAACAAACATTTGAAATTACTTTTGATTTTTCAATAAAACTTGAAAATCTTCAAAACTATGAAATGTTTAACTCTTCAAACCAAACCTTTTTCATATACAAATTTTTCTCAAATTATGCATAAACTTTGAATTATGATTTTAAATCAAAAGGGGACAAATGCTGGAAAACTGTATTTTCAAATTTATTTGAAATTCTCTTTGGAAACTTGAGAAACTTTAAAGGTCAAGATATACAAACTACCTTTTTAGAGTATCCCCAAATTCATTATGGATTTTGAATTATAGAAAAGGGGATAAAACTGGGTTTTGAAATAAAGGGTTTTTGAAACCGAAATCAAACTCGATTTAGTTTCTAATTTAATTGGTTGGTTATTAGTGATCACATACATCATCCAAGGACATTTTTAGGTCAATGACCCAATGACATCCTTGGTTGACCAAGTTGACTTTTGAAAACCTTTTATAGCTTTCCAATTTGAATTTAAATTTGAATTGCAAGACTTGGGAATAAGCTTTGAAATCCAAATTCAACTTCAAATATGAAAATCATTTTTAGGGTTGGACTTAGGTTTATACACTATGCTTGACACTAGTGTAAACACAGTTTACACCTCAAGTACATAGAATATAAACTAAGTAATTGGGATGACATTCGAAAGTAGGGTTTTATTATTTCATGTGACAACACATTTCAGAAACACAATTAACCTATGAAATGTAAACTTGTTTTAGTTAATGCACATCAAGATTGACTTAATCATAAATGCTTTATAGTGCATATGATAACATGGTAGGTTTTAGTTAATATAACACCAGAGGCGTTACACCCGCATCGACGACCATCTAGCCTGCCACCTCTGGCCGCCCGATTCCCTGTCAACCCGCATCGACGACCATCCAGCCTGCCACCTCGGCCAACAAGCCCTGCCACAAAGCACCCATGGTCGTGAGGACCTCCCTCTCGTGCGCGCACCCGCACCACCGCACGCCCGCTGTCCCCTGTCGGTTCCCTCGCTCCCTTTGCCGTGAATCCATCTTGGCTTGAGCCACTGCCCGCTGGAGCCCACAAGAACCGAGGGAGCTTCCTAGAAGCATCCCTTGGACGTGATTGCCCCTGGCTGCCCGAGCTCTCCTCCGTCGTGCCCTCGTCGCGCCACCTACCTTCGCTGTTTCCCTATAAGAGCAAGACCCCAATGCCCTAGGGTTCCCAGGCCGCCGCCACCGCTCTGGTGGTGTCCAATTTCATCGTGCCAGCCTCAATTGGAGAAGAGGAGAAGGAAGGGAGAAGAAGGGAGGTGGCGAAGGAAAAGGCCGCTGTAACAACCCGAAAATTCGAGCTACAAAATTTTTTTTCGACAAAACCCTGAATGATGTGGTGCGACATGTCATCATCTATCCCTTACATATGCATCAACCCTAGCATGTCATGCATGGCATTCATATGTTGCAAATTAATTAACATCTCATAACCATGCTCTATGTTCACATGTTACATTATAATGTTTCAATTGTCCAATCATCATGTTGCATTAAAAAGAGTGAGTTGGATTCTTATTTGGTTTATGAGTTGAATAATAAAAATGAAAACATAATATTTATTTTGGCAAATAAATATTAAGGGAATAATACCCTAGCATTATTTGGGCCATGTATGCTCACTATTTTGTTGCATAAATTTAGCACACCATATATATATAAGTATATATAAAAATGTATTTAAAAATGAAAAAGAAAAAGAAAAGGAAAAGAAAAGGAGGAGACCGGCCCGAGCAGCCCCGTCGACCCGGCCTGCGCTCGCCGCTCGACCTCGCGCTCGCCGCTCGAACCCGCGCTCGCCGCTCGACCCCGCGCTCGCCGCTCGACCCCGCGCTGCATGGCCCAACCAGGCCGACGGCCCAGCAAGAGCCGCACGCGTCCGCGCGCCGCACCGAGCCTCCGTTGCCGATGAGTCGCTGACGATGGGGCCCCGAAGTGGGACCCACGTGTCATCGCGCCCGCTGAGGTCACCCGACCGGCCGCGCGTGCTCGCGTCAGCACTGTTCCCCGGCGTCGCTCCTAAGAAACCTGCCTCGATCGCTCGATCAAGTGTCACCCCGCATCGACGCACGCCCGCAAGCCACCTGGACCGACCAGCCCGCGTAAAGTTCACACGGCCGCAGGCAAGATTCTCCGCGCGTGCGCGCGCACCTGCATGGTCGCCGCAGCGGAACGCTGCCGCCGTAAAGAACTTTGACACCCGGCGCTACCTAGCCCCCTCTCGCTGTTCTCTGGACCAGATCGAGCCTCAGCTGCCGACCTGGACATCCCTTGACCGCTCGATCAAGCAGAAGCCGTGATCGACCGTTCGTCAGCTACCTACCACCGCGTCCGCCCTATAAAGCAAGCACCCCCGGCACCCTAGGGTTCCCAGGCCGTCGCCACCGCTCTGGTGGAGCCCAATTCCACCTTGCCAGTCTCGTTTGGAGAAGAGCTGAAGGAAGGGGGAAGAAAGGAGTCGGGGAAGAAGAAGAAGCCGCCGCCGGAGTTGGGGAGGAAGACCGTCGACTCGGAGCCGCCGCTGCTGCGTCGGGAGTAGGAAGGAGGAGCAGTACCACGAGCCGGAGCTGCTTAGACTTGTACCGCATCTCCATCCTCTTCGACCCATCGGTGAGCACCACCATCGCCGGAACGAGACCTGCCGAGCCTTCTTGGACCACGGCATCGGGAGGATGCCGGAACGGAAGCCGCCCAGTTCATCGCCGCAGCCGCCTTTCCGTTGAGCCTCGACCTCCGTTGTTTCCGGATCCATGCTCGCCTTGATGAGACGGACCCCGTGCACACCCTAGCTCCGCGTTTGCCTCGCCAGAGCACCAACCCAGACCACCTTGTCGTCGACGAGTCAGAGCGTTGCGGCTCCAGAACGCCGCCGTTCACCATCGTTTCCTGCCACCATCGACCACCCTCGAGGAGCAGGAAGAAGCCGGGAAGCTCCGCCGTGACGAGCTGCATCAAGTGGGCAAGATGGAGACCGTGGACCCTCTTGGAGTGCCGTTGCCGTGCACCAAGGACCTGTCGAAGCTCCGCCGTGGGAGTTGCTGACCGCGCGGACTCCGCCGTGTGTTTTGGTCACCGCCGGCACCTCGAGCAGGCGTTGCGTGACTCCAACCGTCCATCTACGCCACCAATTGGAACAGGAGTGACTCGATGTGAAGAGTACATCGAGCACCGTCGCCATCGAGCCGCCGTCCGCCGTAGAGCTCGTCACCAGAAGCAAGCTGCCGCCCTGAAGCCCGTCAACGTGACCGTCGTGAAGTCCCGACACTGATGGGCGGGTTAATGGCACCAGAGATCCCTTGTGGCACCAGGAATCGAGGGTTTTTCCCTGCCGCCGATCGCCGAGGAGGAACTCCGCGTTCGAGCCGATCTCGTCCGAGACGGATCACGCGCTCGAGCTGAATCTTGAGATTGACCCTTCGACAAACCGACCCTCGAGCTCGACACCTCGATGCACCGACCCTCGAGTTCGACACCTCGAGCATCGTCACCCTCGAGTTTGACCCTTCCACAAACCGACCCTCGAGTTTGACACCTCGAGCACCGTCACCCTCGAGCCGCTGTCCGCCATAAAGCACGTCGCCGGAACCAAGCTCCTGACTTGATGACCACCTACGTGTCCACCTTGACGACCCGAGGGCGATGCACAGGTTAGCGAAGTCCTGGAGCAGCCCTCATCGGATGTTTAACCTCGCTGTCACCGGTCGAGCACCGCTGTGGAAGCAGAGCAGTTTTCCGTCTTCGAGCATACCCCTCGAGTCGACCCTTCGACACCCCAGCCTTGTCCGGAAAGGATCGCATGCTCGAACCGACCCTCAATGTTTGACCTCTCGACACATCGACCCTCGAGTTTCGAAATGCCGACCTCGATCGAGTCAGACAGTATCGCTCGAGACCGTACCCTCTCGAGACCGTAACCCCTCGAGACAGTACCCCTTGAGGCAGTATCCTCGAGACCATGCCCCTCGAGACCGTATCCTCGCGACCGTGTCCTCGAGACCATACCCTCGAGACCATACCCTCGAGACCTAACCCTCGAGACCGTAAACCTCGAGACCGTAACCCCTCGAGACAGTACCCCTCGAGACAGTACCCCTCGAGCCCTTTTTCTTTTCAGAAAATGGTTAAATCTTTGAAAATTCATATCTATTTCATACGAGCTCAGAAAGTTATGATCCACATATCCAAATTTTCTATAAATCGAGCCCTATCTATCTAGGCTATGTTTGAGTGTATTTGGATCTTCTATTTTGCATTCGTTCTTTGTGCTAATCTATAGGGGTCGCTTCCACGACCGTTAAATCTCGTTACAGGCTCGAGCGAGGACAAGTCTGATGACAGTGACTACCAGGAGAAGTCCGACAGCTACATCAGTGAAGGTGCCACACACCACCCAACCTCGTAGATCCCATTACGCATGGCAATTATAGTATGGCTAGTGCTTTAAATTCATGTCGCTATAATGCTATGCCTGAGCTGGGACTGCATGATAGAGTATTTATTTGATGAGCCCTACCTTGTTGTAAACTATCACCTACTTACCCGCTGTTATGATAGCCACCTGCTTATCTGCTATGCTTATATTTCTATACTTCACTCGCTTACATTTTGATGCGACGTGATGAACCGAGGAAGGCCTGGAGGGTGCCAGGCTGGATGTGTGAGTTGATGTTTCAGATGAGCATGTGAGCTGATGATGTTGTATCCGGGTTCGGGGTGGAGCTTACGGAAGGGAGTAGGGTGAGGGTTGAGTCGATCGAGCCGGGATCTACGACGAGCTTTTGGAGCAAGTCTTGCCAGGGAATGGTTCTGGACATTCCCATGAGAGGAGCCTGTGGCGGGCTAACTGAGATGTGATGGTGGTCCTTGGGTGTGATCCTCTGAGAGGTGGAGCCCGGGATGAAGGTGCCGTGGTAGCACGTTAAAGATAAACCCTGATGAAGATATCCCGGTTTGGTCAAATCTAGGAACTGTTGCGCTGGTATCCGGACCTAGGAATCTCTTGCTTTCCACTCGCTCTCCATGGGGGGAGACGGCCGAACCGCTGGATAGGTCGATGCCACTACTGCTAGGCGAGAAGTGATAGGAAGGTATATGCATGGGATGGAGCTAACACCCTACCGAGACGATCATGGCACCCCCTTCGGGAGTGGGTACATGGCATGGCATCCTCTTCGGGAGCGGATACATGCTCTCTTCACAGTTCCAGTGATCCAGTGCTGGATGGTAAAGTGGCATCGCCTGTGGCAGTAGGCGCCCGGAATCTGCCTAGATGCGCGCGTGCATCGATGATGGTTATCTAGTGAATTAGTGAAACCTCTGCAGAGTGTATGGTTGATCGATCGATACATATGCCGAATCTTCGGCTATGGACCTTTCCTATGTTTCGCATGCACCGGACTAGTGAGTGGAGTGTTCTACCTTCCTCTGAGTGTGATTTCCGGCCGTGAGCCAGTTTGAGGGCTGCGGGCCGCTGAGGCAAGCCAAGAGGGAGTTGGCTTGTCGACCAGAGTCTGAGAGGGTGTTGGATGAAGATGAGATGATGCTACAGATATGGATGGAGATAGATGAAGGGAATGGGTTTGTGTTTAAAACTTGTTTATTATACTTTTGTTTTATATACTTGAACAATTCATAGGAAACCCCAGCCTTATAGGATCCTTTTGAGATACCCTTATTTTTGCATCCACTTCCACAAAACAATGCATAGGGTGGGAGTGTGGCCAGTACAAATCGTACTGAAAATTTGGTTTTAGGTTCAAGGAGTGAGTACTCATCTGGGGAGTACAGCGATTGAGGGTTTCGTGCCTACGCTCAAGTTGGAGAGAAGAAGATAGCTTCCGCACCTCAAGCTTTTACTGTTTTGCTGCATGAACTCTGATTCCACCCTGTGGCGATGTAATAAGTTATTGTAACTCCCTCTATTTGCTCTCTTTTGTTTGATGTATGGACTATGGATTCAACTGTTATCGGGTAATGTGATTTAAATGGTCATATTACACTCCGACACTGTGGATTTTCTTTCGCGGAAATCAAGGTCGTTTCAGCCGCTGCCGCCGGAGTTGGAGAAGAAGGAAGAGCGTCGTCGTGTTGCTGCTATGGTGCTGCCAAAGCAGGGACCGAGGAGCTGTACCACGAGCCGACGCCATTGGACTTCGTACCGCAACTCCTATCCTCGCCAACGCCGGTGAGCACAGCCGCCATCGCCGCTCATCCATCCTCCGCCTTTGCTTCTCGGCCATGGTGCTCTGCCTTGGAGCGCGTAGGCTGAGGCCTCTGCCGGCCATCTTGGACCCCCGCACACACACGCACGGTCTAGAAAAGCCCCTTGGACCATGGCATCGGAAGCATGCGGGATCGGAAGCCACCCTGCCCGCCACCGCGTGTCGAGCGCCGCCGCGGCGAAGCCACCATGCCACCGCACCGTTGAGCCTTGTCCTCCTTTGACCTCGGATCCATGCTCGCCTTGATGAGATGGACCCCGTGCGCACCCTAGCTCTGCGTTTGCCTCGCCGGAGCACCGTCCCCGAGCCACCTTTGCCGCTGTCGTGTCGCAGCCGTGCCGCTCTGGAGCGCCGCCGTTCATCATCGTTTCCTGCCGTCTTCGACCACAGCAAGGACCAAGAAGGAGCTGAGGAGCACCACCGTGACGAGCTGCGTCGATCGAAGGAGAAGATGGAGGCCGTGGACCCTCTCTGAGTGCCGTTGCCGTGCACCAAGGTTCCGCCGGAGCTCTGCCATGGGATTTGCCACCCATGCGGACTCCGCCGTGGATTATGGTCACTGCTGGCGCCTCAGAGAGACGCTGCGTGACCCCAATCACACACCTGCACCCCTAATTGGACCTGGAATGGGTCGGTGTCAGGAAGCCACCGAGCGCCACCGTCGTCGAGCCACTGTTCGCCGTGTAGCGCGTCACCGGGAGCCAAGCTGCCACCTTGAAGACCATCATCGTGCTTGCCTTGACATCCTAGAGCCGATGGGCAAGAAGATGGCGCTGGAGGATCAACGGAGTCGCCGGATTTTGGAAGATTGCCGCCGTCGGTGAGCCACATCGTCGGGCGCGAGCAGATAGAGGAAGGGGATGGATTAGAGGAGCAGTTGGTGGACTCCGTATACGTGAACCAGAGCTGCTGCGTGTGGGACCGAGCTGAGCCAGTGCATCGATGGACCAAGGCGTGGACCGTGTAGACCCGAGGACTCGTCCGTGCACCCGACGTACGTGGACTTGAGCCACTGACAGTGGACCCCAGTGAATGCGGTGCACCGTGGACCGACAGCCGTGGACCGAGCCCGTTGTGGATTCAGTGTGACGACGTGGCAGCACCAGGGCGTGCCACGTGGCGGGCCTGGCCCGGACCATATCTGGCCCACTCGACCCAATAACGGCCCATTAACGGCCCAGTGGGGCCTACCTGTCAGTTGACCGTTGACCATTGACCACTGACGTCAGCAGTGACGTTATCCTGGACCCACCTGTCAGACCTCTGTTAACCCGGTCAATGCTGACGGCATGACATCATCCGCCACATCAGCCGCTATGTTGACCCTGTTTGACCCGCGCGTGACACGTGGCTCAATCTCGTGCTGCCACATGTCAGCACCAGATAAATCGTCCCTTTTCTTTTTTAGAAAATGGTTAAATCTTTGAAAATTCATAACTAATTCATACGAGCTCCGAAAATTATGATCCACATATCCAAATTTTCTATAAATCGAGCCCTATCTATCTAAGCTATGTTTGAGTACATTTGGATCTTCTTTTTGGCATTCATTCTTTGTGCTAATCTATAGGGGTCGCTCCCACGACCATTAATTCTCGTTACAGGCTCGAGCGAGGCAAGTCTGATGACAGTGACTACCAGGAGAAGTCCAACAGCTACGTCAGTGAAGGTGCCACACCTCACCCAACCTCGTAGATCCCATTACACATGGCAAATGTAGTATGGCTAGTGCTTTAATTCGTGTTGCTATAATGAATTGCCTGTGTTAGGATTGCATGGTAGATTTTTACTTGATGAGCCCTACCTTGTTGTAACCTTTCACCTGCTTACCCGTTGTTATGTTAGCCACTTGCTTATCTGCTATATTTATATATATATATACTTCACTCGCTTATATTTTGATGCGATGTGATGAACCCTGGGAAGGCCTGGAGGGTGCCAGGCTGGTGAGGTGTGAGTTGATGGATCAGATGGCATGTGAGCTGATGATGCTATATCTGGGTTTAGGGTGGAGCTTACGATAGGGAGTAGGGTGAGGATTGAGTCGATCGAGCCGGGATCTACGACGAGCTTTTGGAGCAAGTCTTGCCAGGGAATGGATCTGGACATTCCCACGAGAGGAGCCTGTGGCGGGCCAACTGAGATGTGATGGTGGTCTTTGGGTGTGATCCTCTGAGAGGTGGAGCCCGGGACGAAGGTGTCATGGTAGCACGTTAAAGATAAACCCTGATGAAGATATTCCGGTTTGGTCACACTTAGGAATTGCTACGCTGGTATCCAGACCTTAGGAATCTCTTGATTTCCACTCGCTCTCCATGGGGGGAGACAGCCGAACCGCTGGATAGATCGATGCCACTACTGCTAGGCGAGCAGTGATAGGAAGGTATATGCATGGGATGGAGCTAACACCCTATCGAGACGATCATGGCACCCCCTTCGGGAGTGGGTACGTGGCATGGCATCCTCTACGAGAGCGGATACATGCTCTCTTCACAGTTCCAGCGATCCAGAGCTGGATGGTAGAATGGCATCGTTCTATGGCAGTAGGCGTCCGGAATCTGCCTAGGTGGTGATCAACACCGATGATGGTTATCTAATGGATTAGTGAAACCTCTGCAGAGTGTATGGTTGATTGATCGATTCGTATGCCAATTCTTTGGCTATGGACCTATGTTCCGCATGCACCAGACTAGTGAGTGGAGTGTTCTACTTTTCCCCTGAGTATGTTTTTCGACCGTGAGCCAGGTTGAGGGCTGTGGGCCGCTGAGACAAGCCGAGAGGGAGTTGGCTTGTCGACTTGAGTCTGAGATGGTGGTGGAGAAGTTGGGGTGGTGCTACAGAGATGGAAGGTGATGGATATGTGGGATGGGAATGTGTATAAAACTTGATAAATATATTTTTTATATACTTGATTACTTGCTTAGGAAAACCCCAGCCTTTATAGGTTCCTTTTGATATATCTATTTTGCATCCAATTTTCACAAAGCAATGCATAGGATGGGAGTGTGGCCAGTACAAATCGTACTGAAAATTTGGTTTTAGGTTCAAGGAGTGAGTACTCTTCTGGGGAGTACAGCGATTGAGGGTTTCATGCCTACGCTCAAGTTGGATCGAAGATGATAGCTTTCGCACCTCAAGCTTTTATTGTTATACTGCATGAACTCTGATTCTGCCAAAGTGGCGATGTAATAAGTTATTGTAAACCTCTCTATTGCACTCTTTTGTTCGATGTATGCATTATGGTATTCAACTGTTATCGGGTAATGTGATTTACATGGTCATATTACACTTCGGCTCTGTGGATTTCCCTTTGTGGAAATCGAGGTTGTTTTAAAGCCAACGTTAAATAAATAAAATAATTATAAGGTCGGTCGCCCATGGCTTGCTAGTTGGTCCGTGGAGACGTATTGAGAAGAGGTGCAAGTGGGTGACATAGCATCCACAGTTAATACCAACTAAAATTTATATTTTATATCACTTCCTACATCCATTTATCAAAGTCATCTTACCAAAAAAATCTCCAAGAATCAGAGTCGTTTAAGCTAGGACCGCGGTTTTTACCTCATCCTAGGCTCATGCGGCTCCTCCTCATTGGTCGAGTTAATTCAACAATCACCGGCGGAGTTAAAAGGAAGCAGCTATTAATGGGCAACACTACATGCACCGCTCCTCCTTGGTCATTTGGCCTGACCCTAAAACGACCCCAACAAATGAATAAAGCGGGAGTATATCTTTTGGTGATTATGTAGCCTAATTAAACAATAATGAATATGGACTATCATTCTCGCCGAAAACTAATTAGTAGCTTCATAGACATATCAATGGATGGCCACTAGAACTAATTAGTACTTATTGACCTCTATTTACAATAATATAATATAATAACTATGAATAAATATTTACGATAATTGTGTTACTGTGACAATAGGGATATTTACCATGATGTTATTGTAAATCATATAGTAAGTATTTACTATAATCTCATAAATTAGTATTGTAATTATCATGGCTACAAATAAAATTATTCTATAGCCAGCTGTACAAGAGTAGTTCTAAGTCTAGCTGTAGATATATCTTAATACTATTATATATAATATATGCAAGATTATTTTAATATATGCAATATCATATTTTTATACTTATATTTTTTTCTTGCTAGATTATTTTAATACACGTAATATCATATTTTATAGTTTGATTTATTATTTATATTTTGTTGTCTTGCTAGATTATTCTTATATATATATACATATACTTATCAATACTATATTTTTATAGTATTTTTGTTTGGCTAGCGGATATGAGTATTTGAAATTGTTACGAAGTTAAATAAGAAAGCTTCGTCTAGCATCATGTAAGTCTTTTTTGACATGTGACCCCTTGTGTTGTGGTGGTAGCATCCTGTAATTGAACAGTGGAGACCAAGGTTCAAATCCTAATGACAATGGTATTTTTGTTCTTTTCGCCAGCAGACACAAAACGGAATAAAAAAAATCCGGACATAACCTGGTGGCGGACAGAAATTGAAAGAGCGGAGAAAAAAGGTGTTAGAAACTTTGAAGATTTATTAATAAGTATTATGGTTTTAATTATGGTTTTTTAACCGTAAATATATAGAACATAGAGAGGTGAAAGAAAAAAGAGGTGAAGAAATTTTGCCTCTCTATAGATAGGTGTAGATATAGAGGTATAGATTCTATTTGTTACCAGAAGTCGGTTGTTGGAATCTTCTACACACGTCATATTCTTTGGACAGAAATATGAAATAAAATATATGTATATGCCTGTTTGCTTGATGCATGCATGCACAGTACATGTGCATCCGAGTACTTCCACATGAGAGAGAGATACTCTACTATGCTAGGGTATTAGCAGTGCTGTAGGGGCAATTATGAAATTAGGACTGTTCAATGAAGCTTCTTGCTCACGCTAACCGCTCTATGCCTTTTTTCTGAGCACGGTACTTTTTTGACTGTTCCCTGCTGTGCGTGGGGCACCCAGGCAACGGGCATGCTGACCGTACAGTCATCAACAAATTTTAAAACCCTTCCCCTCAAAAACCTGATAAAGGGATTTTTAATCTATACATGAAAATTTGAATATTTAAATTCGATAGAGGATGAAATATAAAAATACAATTTACTAGTAAAAAAAACCTCAAAATAAGGAATACAACATACTAGAGATAAAAATTCTGGTCCTTTTCTTTTTTTTCATTATAGTACATTCATATAAATTGTAGCAAAACTGACATGTTGGATTACTTTTTTTTTTTTTGCCCAACGCACCACATCTTTGTGTGTCTCATGGACTCCTAGACCGTGCGACGGGCACCACAACACACACTTGATGCTACGTCCTGGCTTGTGTCCGCCTGCCGCCTCTATGGTTCTCCTGCGACCTCTATCCTTCTACGAATAGCAACCCCCGCCCCCCAAACTCGTCACCTAATAAGGGCCCTCCGAGATTGAAGACGACCGAAATCTATCTGGGAGGTGTCGTGTCGCTTTGGTGACATTGGTGTGGTATTTTGCTATATTCGTTGTCAGTTCCTTCTTTTCGACTAACAACTGGTTAAGTCTAAGGCGACGAATTGTTACCTTTGTTATCTCGTTGTCCGTTTTTGTTTAGATAGGTTAGGGCTAAAAAGTTAGCTGGCTTACCATTAGAGTTATGCATCAAATTACAGGAGAGCATAATTAATATACATGGCTCATCACAATCACATCGCAATTAACTGTGCTAGTTTCTGTATAGGCAATTAACAGGAGACTGATGGATGCATGTACACGCACAAAGATGAGGGAGGTCGGGTCGGGCCGGGTCGGTGACGAGCACCACGGAAAAGAGGAAAAAAGCAGGAGGAGCAGCACAAAAATAAGGCTACACAGAGACAGAATGGCGCAGGCCCACTTTTCCATGCTTTTTCTCTATCTCTCGCTGAGCCTGTGCGGGCCCCACCTGAGCCTGAGCCCCCGCTATACTCGGCCGAGCCATCACTCATCATCACTCACTGATATCATCCCTGTCTCTGTCTCAGCTTCCCTTTCTCTTTTCGCTCGCCGTCTCCTCCTTCGCCTTCGCTTCGCTAGCTGATTCTTCCCATCGCCATCATCGGCCTCAGCCTCAGCTCCCCGGCCGCCCCGACCTCCACTATCTCCCCCCGTCCCAGTCCCAGGTTCCCAGCACCATCCACCATCCATCCGCCGCAAGGGGAAAGCACGCAGCGAGCTGCTGAGAGAGAGGCAAACCCTAGCACGCACAAGCAGCACACCGAGACGAGACGCTTTCTCCGGCGGATCCATCCATCAAACATAGCATAGCATCTATCTCCAGTCGCGAGCCGCCGTACCCACCACTACCGGCCACCATGATCTTCCCCCCTGCCTTCCTGGATTCCTCGAGCTGGAACGATAACCAGGTAATCCGGCCGGCCTCGATCCTCGGCAGGCCGTTTTCAATTCTCTATCGCGATTTGCATCTTCTTCATTCGTTCGTCCTTTCTTTCGTTTTTTCTTGCAACTTTCTTTCCCCAAAGATTTTATTCACTCTCTTTTGAACAAGCTAGTAGCACGGAATAATCAAAAGGCGGATCGAGAAAGTTGCAGCAGCATCCTGCGCTGCGCGCGCGATATATATTATCTATTTGCAACTGACTAATACTAGCTAGCAGCTGTAGCTCAAAAGAAGAGAATAATCTACCTAGGGCTTGCTAAATATTCTGATCCAAGATTACGCTATACATATATTACTATATATCATCTGCCAGCTAGTTTAGCTTCCTAGTATATACTTGGCTGCCGCTTGAATCAAATTCTTTCTGTTTCCTCTCTTCTCTTCTCGATCGATGGATTTTTATTCGTTATTCTCATCTTTGGTTCGATTTTGTAGCATCAGCAGCAGCAGCAGCAGCAAGCCCACCACCAGCATCACCAGCAGGTTGCGGCCAACGGCGGTGGCGGCGGCGGTGGAGGAGACGCCAATCATGAGCTCCTGCAGCAATCAATCATGGGGGGACCGCTTCCCGATGGAGGAGGTGGAGGTGGCGGGGGACAGGTCGTTGGGGGCCCCGCGAAGCCCATGTCCATGGCGGAGCGCGCGCGCCTCGCGAGGATCCCGCTGCCGGAGCCGGGGCTCAAGTGCCCGCGCTGCGACTCCACCAACACCAAGTTCTGCTACTTCAACAACTACTCCCTCTCCCAGCCGCGCCACTTCTGCCGCGCCTGCCGCCGCTACTGGACGCGCGGCGGTGCGCTCCGCAACGTGCCCGTCGGCGGGGGGTACCGCCGCCACGCCAAGCGCGCCAAGCCCAAGCAGCAGCAGGCGGCTGGCACCGGAGCTGGAGGAGGCTCTACCGGGACGGGGACAGCCACCGCCAACGCCGCGCTGCAGCAGGCTAACGCTGGGTCCACTGCGTCGTCGGGCGCAGCCTGCACCGCGACGGCCACCAACGCGCTCCCCGGCGGCATGCTGGGCGGCAGCGGGCTGTCCATGCTGCCGCCGCTGCTCCGGCTCGCCGACTTCGACGCCATGAGCCTCGGCTCCACCTTCTCCGGGTTATCGTCCATGGGGAAGCCCGGCTCCATTGACGCCTACTCGCACTCGGTCGGCGGCGGTGGCGCTCCGGCTGGGCTAGACCAGTGGAGGGTGCAGCAGATGCAGAGCTTCCCGTTCCTGCATGCAATGGACCAGGGACCGCTGGGGCCACCTCTGGCCATGGCAATGGCGGCGCCAGGGATGTTCCAGCTAGGTCTAGACACCAGTGATAATGGCCATAGCCGTGGCGGTGGCAACGGCGGTGGAGAAGACGGGTCGTCAGCCGGCGAGCCGCTCCATGTGATGCAGGCAGCCACCAAGAGGGAGAGCTACCCGGCACCAAGAGGCATGTATGGCGATCACCACCACCACCTCGCTGCGGCTGGTGGCTACACTTCCTATTCCACCAATGCTGCTACAGGTAACCATCTCTTGTAATGGCCAATCGATCAAGAGCTCAGCACTTCTCAGGTCCAGCTAGAAATATACGTGCTGTGATCGTATCGGCTGATCGATCGATCTTCGTTCGTTCCTACAACTAGCTAGAGATAGAGTGTGTGATCGATGGTATTGTGGTGATCATATAGAAAAGGTCAGTAGCATGCATTTGCAAATGTTTGCTTCAACAAGACGAACTGGAGAGGGAGGAGAGGCTCGGTTTGGATACGGGACGAGCTGTGTGTTGGATCATACAAATATTATCTTCAGCTGCTAGTTATTTAGCTGCTTGCATGGTCACTTGTTTTATATTTCTTCTTCTTTTTTTTTATCTGATCCCTTTATTAGGTTTCACTACTGTCGATCATTTCAGGTGAAGTAATGTGTACTGCTGTTCATCATTTTGTTCCATGTGTCAATTATTTCCCCTTTTAACCTTATATTATACTTATATATATATATACTTCTGTCTCCAATCTCCATACATGCATATATATATATATATGAACAGCCGACTGTTCATTTGAATGTAATATAAATGCATGGGTGTCTGCATGTGATTGGTGAACTTGAGCAGTGGTGCAACAGGATTGGCTAATCATGAAAAGTAAATAACTAAGTTCCATGTGTTCATTAATTTGACCATCATATATATGGTATATTCGTATCATAGGAGAAATACTAGAGAAACATATATAGTCAAAAGAAATTATATATATGAACATAGAGAATCATTAATTAATTCCACTAGTCCATCAACCCGTGCTCTCGCACGGGATAGAACTTGAGCAGTAAATATTTGTATTAATATTTACTTTTAGGTATCATGATGACATAGGTAGTTAAATATGTCAGTGGTATTAGCAGTGCCGAAAATATTTTTTAAAAGAAAAGTCCAGATAGTTAATAAAATATAAAAATATCATTTCAAAAATTTAACCCTACACCATGTCCCGTAAGATTAGTGATGGAGAGATTAGTGATGGAGTTTGGTGTGAGATTACGATGGGGAAGACATAGACACCTTCGTTTAAATGATAAGTCGCTTGACTTTCTTGGTTCATATATTTTGCTATGTATTTAGATAATATTATTATATTGAGATGCATAACAAAATAGATGTAATAAAAAAAATTAATGTGAATTATAATTCATGGAGGAGTAATAATATCCTCACTTCTAAAGATGTTTTTTACCAATAAAATTTCATGTAGTAGTGGTTATATTATCGATATAGATATGTCAATCATTTTAATTAAAATTTAAAAACATATATCTTAAGTGTGTATGTGAGAGAGATTTGCATGTTGGCACAATATGTATGTTTACTTAAAATAATTTTATTGTATTATTTTTATAAAATTAGCAATGGAGAAATATACTGTGCTTTCAATATTTTCTGTAAGCTAATAAAATAATTGTAAGATGTAGATAATTAGTAGAATGTATTAAATTAGTAGTAAATCCATATAGGTGGCCTTACTCATAACATCATGCAATTTTAGTCTCCTATTTTTTTTTTACATTGTTAGCATATACACCGGAAATAATTTAACGCACTATATCATAGTAAACAATAAAAATCATACTGAGACTTATTTATTCGCCACTACCATGCTAGATTGCATCCCATGCTCCGGAATCCATTGGATAATTTATTTTTTTATAGTTTCTTAATTAGCTTAATTAATCTCACTTAAAGTTTGCTGATCATCACAACAGTAAACTGAAATAATATAATGACGATGACATAAAAATTAAATGACAAATACCACGATCATGGTAGACCACAGAAATAGATTTCTATTTGTGTGTTGTTGATAAAAATTGGAGCTCTTAGTTTTTGATATATATTTCCTCTGAGATTTTATTAATAAATACAATAATTAACTAAATGTGGTAGATATGATAATCTAATATTTTTTATTTTATACTTTGTATTAACCAACTATGAAAGAATATTTGTAATGTTATCCAACTTTTTTTTAATATTTTATTTTCAAAAATATTTTGTATAATAGTATAGGTGGGTAATTTTTATAAAATAAAATAAATCCAATGGTTATTTCAAGAATCTCTATTTAATGCCAATATGTTTACGATTGATATGAGATTATCTAGTTTATTTTTGTAACACACTTCTAGTGTATTGATACATTAACCAAGTGACATGATTAGTTGATTAATCTAATATTTTATATTAACTTATCTATGAATAATTATATATAAGGCAGATTTTTCTCCTATCTGTATGACCAAGCGCAGCAAAAATAGGTTTACTAATCTAGTTACAAACATGATAGCTACAAATAGTTGTATTAATATTAAGATATATTAACTAAGTCAACATGATAGATAAGCTAATCTAATGTTTTATATTAACCAACTATAAGGCAACGTCACATTTTTTCTTTTATTCTGAAAAATATTTTTTTATTTAGTATAATAGCAAACATAGATAATTTATATACAAAATAGTTATAAATATAATGGCTATAAATATTTGTATTAATATTAAAATATATTAACTAAGTCAACGTGATAGATAGACCAATCTAATATTTTATATTCACCCGACATAGATACTTCCTTCGTCTCAAATTGTAAGTCATTCTAAGAATCTTGGAGAGTCAAAGTAATCTAAGTTTGACCAAATTTATATGATAATATAATAATAATTAGGATATCAACTGAGTATCAATGGATTCTTCGTTAATTATGTTTTCGTACTATACCTGTTTGATGTTATAAATATTTGAAATGTTCTCTATAATTTTGGTCAATTGTGAGAAACTTTGATTCTCCAAGAATGACTTAAAATTTAATACGGAGGGAGTAATTTATATGCAAAATAGTTATGAACATGATGGCTACAAAATATTTATATTAATATTAAAATATATTTACTAAGCCAACGTGATAAATAGACCAATCTAATATTTTATATTCACCAACTACTCCGTATAAGGCAACGTCATAATTTTTCTTTTTTTGGAAAGTACACTTTATTTAGTATAATGGCACGTGTGGGTAATTTATATGCAAATTTAGGGGCTACTTTATGTATTTTCATAATGGCAAAGATGGATAATTTACCAACTATGAGGCAACGTCATGATTTTTTTTTTGAAAAATAGGCTTCATTTAGTATAATGGCACGTGTGGGTAATTTATATGCAAATTTAGGGGGTTACTTTATGTATTTTTTATAATGGCAAGGTGGGCAATTTCTTTGTAAATTATGATAGATCCAATGGCTATTATCGAATATGATGATTAGAGTCTAGGAAATTAAAGGCTAGATGTTTCTAATTATTGTGAGATTTTTTTGGATTTATCTTTTTTATTAGCGCATCTGATGAGAGTTAACGTGGTGGCTTTGTTGAAGTCTCTAATAATTAGTAATAGTAAGATAAGATGATGCACACATACATGCTGTTACGGAGTTTTTATTGCTTCCCGAGCATGCAATACTAGTACATACATAAATCTTTTTGTATTTTGTAGGATATATATATATATATATATATATAGCTGCCCTAATATAGGGTGCGTCGTGTAATTACTCTAGTGTTATTCGTGCAGAAAAAGGGGTGTAGTCAAAGAGCGAGCTAAGGCCCATTCAAAAGTGTGTGTCTTTTGCTTGTTTTTTACCTTTTACTTTACCATCTTTTTACAGTGATAGAACGTACTAAAGCAAGCGTGATGAAATCCAAGGTCTTTTGTGTTCCACGAAGACCATCGTCCTGCTGAGCTCTGCAGTCTGCACTGCACTGCACATATCTAGGTGGAGAGTGAGAGAGAGAGGGCCAGAGTGAGATAGATAGGTATTTTAATATTATGACTATATATAGATATATACCTATGTAGCAGATGTTCTTACACTTATTTAAAATTACAAGCACATATATTATACACAAAAAAATGCAGATAATAAAATGTACACATATGATATATAGTTGTAGAATAAGCTAGTAGACATGCACATACAAATCATATAAGTAGCTAGGTTCATCATGTACTAGTACTACTCTAATCGCCATGCATAAACACATAGTGTCATAACACACTACTACTTGTAGGAATAGGATTTAGGATATAATAATACCTTGGTAACGTATGCTATGGAACCAGCCTCCTGTGTAAACTATGAAAACTCTAATTAAGACCACAGAAATTTAATCTGATAGCTAGAGGTGGAGGGGTTTAAGTGTTAAAATAACCCATCTTTAGGAATGGGATGAGTGAGGGGGTTTAAGTGATAAAATAACACCCACACCTCTAGCCACTGGATTAAATTTCGATGGTCCTGATTAGAGTTTTCATAGTTTGTACAGGAGGCTGGTTTGCATAGCATATTTTCTCTTAATATCTTATACTAGTAGTTTATACATGTAAGGACAAGATAGATGCTCATGATGCATGGCACTGCTGGCATAGATGGAATAAAGGAAAAGGAAGGGGGTCCTGAAAAAGAAAGAGAATTGTTCATGAGTTTGTGATGGATCTGCTAGCAGATTTATGATATGATATATGACACGTACAGCTAGGTAGGACACGCATATATCAAAGTGTGGACGATCTTAGAATGATTCGAGGACATATATCTATATATGGAAGAGCGCGCGAGAAGGACGAGGAGGCCGACGGCCAGTGAAATGGGTAGGTAGGTCGGTAGCTAGCTATATTTGTCATCAGTCGTCAGATAATATGAGATTTATTTGACTGATCAGTACATAGTATAATATAGTTACATGCATAGAAGTTTGAGATGGAACAACACTGAGAAAGAGATAGGTAGCAAAGGATAATGCTTAGAACGAAGCAATATGTGCAGAGTGCAACGGTGTTCCCAAAACCACTTCTGCCGGCCGGCCGGCAGAAGTGCAGGACGTACAGGAAAGCGAAAGGAAGCGAGGCAGCAAAGCAAGCACCGTCGTACGAGAGATGCATGATGAGAGAGAGAAGGAAATAGGAGAGAGTACTGTATATGCCAGCGCATGCATGCAGCTGGTATCTAGCTAAGCTAGTAGGACGAAGGAAGGAGAAGGGTCATGGTCGTCGTCGTCGTCTGTGGGAGGGACTGGGAGTAGCTAGAAGATAGCTAGCTGCATGGTGGATCGGTAATGGCGCCCGCCGGCCGGCTGGCTCGTGGCCCTCGCTCGCGGGCGCGCGCACGTATTGGAATTGGAATCGTCGGAAGCGAATGGTCCAAGATCTTGAATTCTTGATCTTGATATGCGCATGTTAGCTGATGGAGGGAATCAGATTCTCTCTGCTTTGCGCTGCTTGCCTTTGGGGGTTGCCTTTGCTTTGGGGCTGCTTTCTCGAAGGCCTAGGGAGCCCTACTAACCCACCCGCCCGGCCGGCCGGCCGGCCGGCCTCTCTCACATCTCATCTCTCTCTCCTCCTCCCAGGAGAAGGATGAGGAGCAATCCAGCATGCAGTCCTCCCTCCTCTTCTCCCCTTTGGGAGAATAAAGCCACCATGCACATGCACTGCATGCTCCCATAATCCTCTTGCATCAACAGACATTCATCTCCTATCCTATACAGTATACTAGTCCTCTCCACAGTCCACACACACATTAGTGTGGCGACTACTGACTAAGATCTGGACAGACAGAGTAGTATTGTTGTATGTACAGTATTGTTTTCTTTTTCTTCTTTTGGATTCCTGATATATATTGCTTGATAGATAGATGAGGAATGGAAATCAATGATTTCACCCATGCTTGCGTGCGCGTGCGTGTATAGGACAGTCGACAAGCATAACACACATATATTCTTTATAAGGTATCTCAGCTCATATCAGATTATTTCCATCGATTATCGATCCATGCATCATATGTTGCCAAGCAGACAACTGATCGATCGACTGCCCTGCCCCTCCGGCCACATCATAGTAACAACTGCACTGACTTACGTAATGGCGGAATGTCTGAAATGACGTCTATATATATGTACCTTCTTGGATGAAGAGGCGATATATGGCATCGATTCCTTTGGAATCGTAATGTCCCCGGGATACATATGCTTTCATCTAGCTGTGTGGGAAGCACATCTCCAAACACTTCAATAGTGGCTGAAGAATATAGAGTAGTTGCAGTGGAAGATAACGGTGTCGATCGATAACAAGGAATATGTTTGAGTTTGTTTGGAGGAACAATATCGAATGATGTCTTGTCTTCAGCATACTAGCAATATTATTCCTTTATATATATAATACTCCCTTAATTCCAAATTATGAGTCACGTTTGCTTTTCTATGTACATGGTTTTGCTCTCCTGCCGTCTTAGATAGGGTATGTCGTCTAGATACATAACAAACAATATGTATATAGAAAAAAAAAAGATAATTTAAAATGGACGGAGTATGTGAGCCTATGACATCGAGTGCTCACCAACGCTTGCGCTAAACAGAGTCTCCCCATTCCCACGAACCCTACACCTTTCTCATGCTATTCTCCGTTCTTGACACGAATTTGAGAAGCGGGAAACCAAACTTGAATTTGAAGGTTGCAAGGTTCATTTCAAAAGTTATAGGGTGATCCTTTTTGTTGCATTTCAAGTGTCGGTGTGTAAGTGAATTCTACTATTTGCTATCATATTAGGATCGATCAAGGCTATACTTAATAATTATCTAAAATTTTAGCTGAAAATTATAAATCCGAGATGAAAGGAGAAATTAAAGGCAGAAAATGATATGGGGAATAATTTATCCACTTGTTTCACGATTCTAAAATCTTATGGTGTCCATCTTGCCAACCACCCCTCTTTGCTAGCACCCAAGTTGACCCCAAAAGTGGACGGAGGTCCAATGTCGTTGATGTGACGCAGATGTATATCTTAGGTTAGGTGTAACCAGTCTAAAGACCTTGTTATGTTCATCTAGCAGCCCATGGGACATTTTCTTCTAATTTCATTTTTTGCTAGCTACGCAAGGACAGGCAATCACTAACATGGCCTAGAGTAGCTAGACCCCAGCAGAGAAGAGATGTTTCAGCTTCGCTAGGGTTTAAAATTTTGGTTAAAATTCGTTCACTTTTTCCGAACATAAAAGTGGAGATCAATTTTTTCCTACTAGTTGTACTGCCCCCGTCAGATTTTTCTATCAGATTTTGAATTAAAAACAATAATCGGAACCAAGAGTGGAAAGTAGCCCCTTGTTCATGCTCCAGCGAGGAGTACTGAGGAACACCGACGACTCTCTAGTAGTACATCAGAGAGAATCGAGTCCTCATAATCCTCTTTCTAAACTTCACATTACTTCTGCCATTTTCAGTTGTATTTTTGACTGTTAGCTTTTACAGTACATTATTGGAACTCGGGAGCAAAATAGTAGTATGCTAAAACCAAGAGCATGTAGTTTCTACTACTCTAGTATTAAAAAGTCATGTCAGCTGTCGAGCTTTCGTCAGTCCTTAGGTTTGTTAATTTGAACGGGAAGTGGGCTCTAAATAGCAGAGAGTTAATTTGAGCCCAATTCTTTAGTGTGCATTCGTGCCCACATTGGGTTGTACTAATGGCAGGGCCGGCCTGAGTTTGTAGGGGCCCGGGGCGATTCCACACTACTTCTGTCATTTTCAGTTGTAATTTGACTGGTAGCTAGCTTTGACAGTACATTTCTAGAATTCCCGCGGGCCATGGCTGGGGTTGGAACTCGACCGAGAGGAAAATAGTGTGTTTGTTAGCCATGCTAGAAGCCAAGAGCATGTAGGCTAAGGGTGGGTTGGTCTCTAGTTTCTAGTAGCTAGCTAGTTGTCGTAACAATCTTTTTTATTTGGAACCCTGTCATGTCAGCTGGCGAGGTTTCGTCACTAGGGCCTTGTTTAGGTCCTCAAATTTATCATCAAATTTATTATGCAGAATTCATATTTTTCGTCACATTAAAATATCGACATATACATGGAGTACTAGACATAGATGAAATCAAAAACTAATTACACAGTTTGGTTGTACTTTACGAGACGAATATTTTGAACCTAATTAGTCAAATTTTAGATAATTTTTATCAAATACAAACGAAATATGCGCTGATTTGACGCGGCACTGTGTAGAATGCCAAATCCGACCGGAACTAAACAAGGCCTAGAGTAGACAATCCTCCAACTGTTGGGTTTACTTAATTTGAACGGGTAACTAACAGTCAGCTGGTATAGGAAGAAGTTTTTTTTAGCACAACTTTGTTTTGAGCAAATTTTGAAGCACAGCTGCTTGCTAGGAAGAGGATGGTTGTTGAGACGGGAAGTGGGCTCTAAATAGCGGACAATTGGAGCCCAATTCGTTAGTGTGTGATTAGTGCGCATTCATTCCTTCATTAGCCCTATGCGTGCTGATGGGGCGTTGGGCCTCAAACTGGACGGGTGCTCATGCTGATGGGCCTTAGGCAGCCCGGCTTCTAAGATTGAGCTCATGCCTTTTGCAGGTCCAACATCTTTCCCTTTTTCTTTTCTTTGCGGGAAGTATTTTTTTTCCTTGTCTTCGGTTATAACTAATGAAAAGGTTTATTTCGTTACAGCTCCTGCATTATCACTGATGACCCATGAATAATAGTAACACACAGTTCTGAACAGAGATTATTTGGATTTTGGACGAATAGGGACAGAACCAAGGGTTTTTTTTTTTTGGGTTGTGGTCAAAGGGATACATTTCCGTACAGAATGACACATGGCAACAGAGTTTTTTTTTTCCTATTCTATTATATGATTTGTAGAGATGAGATATTTATACCATTTGTAGAGATGAGATATGCACGCGTAGGACGAGTGACCGCGTAAAAAATGAAAAAAAAAAAGATATACTTCCATGCATCATGTAGCCGGAGCAAATCAAACTAGACGGCGCGAACGAGTCTTCGAGAGAGCAAGGAAACGGAAGGATTATGCAGGGACGTCTTGCGGACTTTGACTTCGAAAGAAACATGGTTCTAGCATTGTGCTTCATTATTGAATTGATTCCTCCTTGGAATTGGCTCCACGCAGGGTTCCTTTCCACGGAACTTTTCCATGTTGACTTGGCAGATTCGTTCGTTTGTTTGATGTTAAGACATGTAGGGTTAATTTATTTGTTTGTTTGATGCCAAGCATCTTTTCAGCACTTTGAGCAACAACAGTCAAAATTCCAAATTTTCTCTCGATATAGTAAATTCCCGACATATGGTTGATAATAGTGAGACTAGTTCGAGTGGGGAGTTTAATTTCCATTTACTAATTGTTCCAGAAAAGAACATTTACAAAGATGGCACAATAGAAAAATTGATGACGTGGCATATGAACCATTACGAGAGCAAGAGGAGATGGCTTCATATAGGCCTTGTTTAGATACCCAATTTTGGGTCTAAAATTTACTATGCAGAATTCCTATTTCCCGTCACATCAAAATGCCGGCACATATATGAAGTACTAAATATAGATGAAATAAAAAACTAATTACACAGTTTTATTGTACTTTGCGAGACGAATATTTTAAGCCTAATTAATCAATGTTTGGACAATTATTACCAAATAAAAATAAAATTGCTACAGTGTGACGGGACATTTACTATGCAGATTTTGGACCCAAAATTAGGTATCTAAACAAGGCCATAGTCTAGAAGAAACATAGCACCCACCGTTACTAGCACATTGGAAATAGAGTGAAACTCTGTTGGAAGTGTTTTGTTTCATCTCCACGTGTTGAGATATTGCTCCACAGGGCCTAAATTCCCAACCACAAGCATAATAACTATATGTTGATGCCTCTGTTCGTATTTGAAATAATTTGTTGTAAATCGATCTTCTCAAAAAAGAAAACATGTTTTCAAAACATATACCTTATATATACTAGCTCCCACAATATGAAAATGTCAAGACAAATTTAATTGTTAATTTACCTTATAATATACTGGCACTTACTCAGAAACACTTTAAAGCACAATGTAATTTTTTTTTTCTGTTCTAAACTTGGATATAATTTAATTAAATTTTTTTATTTATTAAAGTTTGTATATGTTAATTTTTTTTCTATTTAAAATATGATGATTGTTATTTTAGGACGGGAGGAGGAATGGAGGATATACGGTGACGGGCACATGCAGAGGCTGGATGGATGCTTGTTGGGTCGGTCCTTCTCCTCGAAGGCACCGGACCGGCGGCTCGACTTCTTCCCCACGGAAGAAAAAAAAACGAAAAAGAGAAACGCGCATCGCACTGTTTCCGTTTCCCTCGAAAAGTCCGGCGCCGTGTCGCTGACGTAACGGTGGGACCCGGTGTCAGCGTGTGCAGGCGACTCGTGTTTGTCGTCTCGTGCTCAAACCGCGTGGTCTAGTCCTCGTCTTGTTCTCGTGCTCAATTCGTTTTCTTTCGGTTTCTCCAAACTCCAAACCCTATTCCCCATCCCCATCACCCCAACTCGGGAGCACCACCGGAAGCAGCAGGCCGGCCGGCGCGCCCCGCCGACCGTCGCCATGTCCATCCGCAAGGCGCTGGGCGCGGTGAAGGACAAGACGACGATCGGGATCGCGCGGGTGACGGGCGCGGTGTCCCCGGACCTCGACGTGGCCATCGTGCGGGCCACCTCCCACGACGACGCGCCCCCGGACGAGCGCCACGCGCGGGAGGTGCTCCGCCTCGCCTCCGCCACGGGCGCCGCCGCCACCTGCGTCGCCTCCATCGCCCGCCGCCTCTCCAAGACCCGCGACTACGTCGTCGCCGCCAAGTGCCTCGCGCTCCTCCACCGCCTCGCCTCCGCCTCCGACACCAACGCCGACCCTGCCGATGGCGCCCAGGACAGAGAGGGCCGCACCCGGTTCCTCCACGAGCTGCTCCGCCCCACCCTCACGGGCCGCCGCGCAGGGGAACCCGTCCTCGCGCTGCTCCTCGACTTCCGCGACGAGGCCCACACGGCGTCGTGGGACCACTCCGCCTTCGTCCGCAACTACTCCACCTACCTCCTCGACCGCGTCCGCTTCCTCGTCCTACTCCTCCCCGCGCCGCGCTTCGCCGCCGACACCGACCGCCGCGTCGCGGGACCACCATCACAAGCCTCCGCGTCCGCGGCCGACATGAACACCGAGGCGCTCCTGGGCCGCGCGCGCCAGCTGCGGCACCTCCTCGACCGCCTCCTGGCGTGCCGCCCCGCGGGCAACGCGGGGACCAGCCGCGTGGTCCGCGCCGCGCTCCAGCCGCTGCTCGCGGACAGCTTCAGGGTCTACGAGGACGTCGCTGTCGTGCTCGCGCTCCTCCTCGACCGCTTCTTCGACATGGACTACCCCGACTGCGTCAAGGCCTTCGAGACCTACGTCGCCACCGCCAAGCAGATCGACGCGCTGCGGGACTTCTACGACTGGTGCGACGGCGCCGGCGTCTCGCGCGAGTCCGACTTCCCCGTCGTCAGGCGCGTCGATGACAAGCTCCTCGGGACCATGGAGCAGTTCCTCAGGCAGCGCGGCCAGGCCGGGCGCGCCGAGGACTCTCCGCCGCGGACACGGTCGGCGCGCGAGTCTGGTGTCAACGCGAGAGACGGCGACGACGTCGACGACATGAACGGCATCAAGGCGCTCCCGGCGCCGCCAACGCGTTCCAGTGCACGCCCGGCGGCGGTGGTGCCGACGAAGGAGGCCGATCAGAGCGTCCTGGTGGACCTGCGCGAACCGGCTGCCACCGCGGACGAGCAGGGCAACAAGCTGGCGCTCGCGCTCTTCGTCGCGCCGCCGGCCACGAACGGCAACAACAACTGGGTCACGTTTGTGTCCGAAGCGGACGCAGAGCCAGCGATGACCTCGGCGTGGGATACGCCGGCTGCGGAGCCCGGGAAGGCGGACTGGGAGCTGGCGCTGGTGGAGACGGCGAGCAACCTGTCGAGGCAGGCGGCGTCGCTGGGCGGCGGGATGGACACGCTGCTCCTCGGCGGGATGTACGACCAGGGCGCCGTGCGGCAGCACGTGGCCGCGCAGGCGGCGTCGGGGAGCGCGAGCAGCGTGGCACTGCTGCCGCGTCAGGTGGCTGCTCCGGTGCTGATGCTCCCGGGCCCCGAGGGAAGCACGGTGCAGGCTGTGGGTGGTGACCCGTTCGCGGCGTCGCTGGCGGTGCCCCCGCCGTCGTACGTGCAGATGGCGGAGATGGAGCGCAAGCAGCAGCTGCTGGTGCAGGAGCAGCAGATGTGGGCGCAGTACCGCCAGGGCGGCATGCAGGGGCAGCCTGTCGGGTTCAATGGCCTCGCCGCCGGCGGCGTGTTACCGTCGAACGCCGGCATGGCCATACCCTATGGTGGCTATGGCATGCCGCCCATGGCGTACAACCAGGTCGGTGCGTACTATTAGTGATACATACAAGCCTTGCGATTATTCCGTGATGAACGATGAGTGTGGGAATAATGATCGTGATGACAACAAACAAGTTTATAGTGCGTGTCTCTCGATCGATCGATTCAGAGTGTACAATTTCCAGTCCTGTTGAAGGTTCATCTCCTATGTGTCTTGTAATGAATTCTTGGCAAACAGGAAAATGAATTGGAAGCTAGAAACCCTGCGGATTATGAGATGAGATTCAGAAAAGAGTAAAGTTCACTTGCAGCTCTCGAATTTGGTATTTGTGTTCCTCTAGAATTTTGATATTTGTGCCCATGAATTTGTACAAGACCATCCAGAATTAGGTTCACTGAACTTTTTGTATGGTATTGTCTTCTAGACTAGATCAATAAACTTGTTCGATTATCAAAGTTTAGGATACCATAAAACATCATGATGATCAGTCTATTACATACCTTCATCCAAGGGTTTCTTCCCTCTTTCTTCTTCCTCTAGTAGCCCACCAACATGGGTGGCGCTAACCTTCAGGTTTGTGTGAAACCCTCACCTCTACGTCTATATAACAAACAGAGAATTTGGTGCTTCATCACCGGTGGTGGCCAGGTCTTTATTGCAAGTTCAATACCAAGAAAACTGAACTCTTGGTTGGTTACAGAGCATTCTGAAGAAAACACTTGAAGATGTAAAAGCACGCCTGTGGAAAAATGATAAGTTTGATCAAGAGCATGATGCTGGAGATGAGGAAGCCTTTTGGACGGATACCCTTCCAGATTTGGAATGTAAGCAAGTTTAGTTCATGTGCCGATGCTGCAATTGTTGGTCTGAATGCCATACCTCCCTTGTTAGAAAGGAGGTGACTTACGGCTCATCATATGCCTTTACCATTTCGTTTACCATTATAAGTTCTATGGTCATGGTGTGTCCAACACATGATTGTGCCTGAATTATTGATGTGTGCAACTGTACTTTATCTTCAGATGACAGAAGACAAGAGTTTAGTCACTCGAGTGTGACTGGGCTGGCCAAAATCACATTAATTTACAAATGCTAACAAATTTTCACCGACTCAAGTTATCTTCAGATGGCGTTTTCACGGTAATTGGCCGCCGGCAAGTCGCCGTCACCGCCGCGGAGCAACAACTAGGTTCAGTTACAAGACAATAATATCTGAAAAACTCTCCACCCTCTTCCTTAATAATGTCCCGGCCTAAATCCAGTCCGGCCCAACAACTCTGCTATATATTGGGCTTGGAAATCCCTCTTCCTTCCCGCCTTCATGTTGTAGAATCCGCCTTCTGGTGATGATTTGGCGAGCCACGGTTATGTAACTTTGTACTCAACAATTTTTTTTTTTTCATTTGGATTTATCTATGCATGCATGGCAAGGGGCTTCATCAACGCAGAGCTAGTTGCGACGAAAGGCTTACGAGAGGCTTTTCGACGTTGAGCTGAACGCGGTTCCCGCATTGAGGCACTGGAAGTGCTCTTCGCATTGTGCTAGCAACATTGCAACAGCGGAGACGCAAGGTAACTTCTTAGGTTGCATTGTTGTTCACGTCTCGTTTGTCTACTACCTTTCGTGAATATCAAAATTTGATGTTGTAAAGTTAGGACAGCCCAGCAACGTACGGCTGTTAGACCTTAGGGTGGTGGTTAGCAGCAGGTTGTTTTGTATACACTCTTGTATCTTAATGAAAATGATGCGCAAATCTAAAAACCAAAACCTATTGATAGGGTTTTGGTTTTGGACCCATAATACTTCACGAGCGTACAGGTGTGTTTGGTTGAATCTCCAACCCTTGACCAGGCCCCCTAGAGCCAGTTTTAAGCTATTTAGTTGGCTGGAAATAGGCCAGAGCCTGGGTAACTTCAGCCATCCGTATTCCCGGAGCCAGGCTAGCATCGAACCACCAGATGGGTTGTTTTTCTCTGGCCAGGCCTGAGCCAGCTCCCGTCCTGCTTCATGTCACCGCCCAGGTGCTCCTCCTCCCTCCGGTGCTCCTCCACGCCTATCCTGCCCCGTCGACACTCCTCCCTACAAACACTCCCACTGCCCTCCGCTCCCCTCTCAGCATTGAATCTGGCCATGGCCTTCCCCTTCCACCTCAGTTCTCCAACTTCCCCTCACTCTCCTGCAGGGGCACGAACGACTGGGGCAGCGATGGCAGACGCGTCCTTGCTTGCCGGGCCATGACGACCTCGCGTCCATCCGCGGCGCTGCGTCCTCGCTTGCCGACGCGGTGAACTCGCACAGTGGCAAGCTTGCTGGGGCGCGTGCGGCGGGACCTTGTCACGAACCGTGACGGTAATTTGGACGGAATTTGGGATCGGAGGAGGAAGAGCAGAGAGAGAGGGGAAGAATAGGGGAGGACGAATTGAGTTTCTATTATTCGATAACCGTCTCCAAGTTGCTTACACCGGCTTTAAGCCGCAAGTCCACCGCCAACCTTACTGGGCCGAGCCCCTACAAACCTACTAGGCCAAGCCCAGGTACAGATAAACTCCACCAAGCCCAACATGGCTTAAACTTTGATCCAGCTACTCTTCCCGCCTTCTCCCGGCTCGCTGGTTAGCCACACTTGATCGTCACCTTCTGGGTCGCCTTCTAGGTCGTGACATTGCCCTCTTCTTTTGAACAAGCTTGACCCCAAGCTTTCCAGTAACGACGCTTCATGTCATACGCATCTTCCCATGATGCCATGGAGGCTGGCTGCACTCCAACGTACCAGCACCTGGGAAGCCAGAGCACCACCCCGCCAGATAGTTCGAGAGTCTAGTACCTGCACCGGAAGTAACCTGACAGAAGGATCAGTAGAAACAAGGTGCAACGAGTTCAGCACTTGTGTCTGTGGTGGTACATGCTTCTTCAATTGGGACACATGCACCACTAGATGAATAGCAGCTGATGGCGGTAAGTCCAATTTGTAAGCCACAGTCCCTACCCGAGCCAGCACTTTGTAAGGCCCAAAGTAGCGAAATGACAGCTTATGATTACTGTGATAAGCAACCGAAGATTGGATGTGTGGTTGCAGCTTGAGATATACCAAATCACCCACTTGGAATTGACGCTTAGATCTCCCCTTATCAGACTGATCCTTTATACGTTGTTGAGCCCTGAGGAGTTGCTGCTGAATCAACTTGGAAATCAGATTTCTGTCAGTTAGCCAAGTTGCCAGATCAGGAGCAGTGACCGCAGTAGGATCAGTAATGCCCAATTGCCTTGGAGAGTGACCATACAACACCTCAAATGGAGTAGTCCCCAATGAAGACTGATACGCAGTGTTGTACCAAAACTCAGCAACAGGTAACCATTTGTGCCAATCCTTAGGACAGAAATGAACAGCACACCTCAGGAAGGATTCAAGACATTGATTAAGTCTCTCTATCTGCCCATCTGTCTGGGGATGGTAAGAAGAGCTCATATGCAGCTGGGTATCAGATACATCAAATAGCTGCTTCCAGAACTGACTTGTAAAGATTCCATCGCGATCTGAGATGATAGCTTTAGGCAGCCCATGAAATTTGTAGACATTGGTGAAGTAAGCCTGAGCTACTTGCATTGCATTGTTGGATGGGACAGTAGGATAAAATGGGCATACTTTGAGAACTTATCCACTACCAATAATATGACATCCCATTTGTTAGACTTTGGAAGTCCTTCAATGAAGTCAAGACTCACAGTGTGCTAAGCTTGAGTTGGAACTGGTAAGGGTTGGAGCAAACCTGGTAATTTCACATGCTCAGATTTCGCTTGCTGACAAACTTGACAGCTTTGCACATACAACATTACTGACTGCTTCAGCTTTGGCTAAGCAAACAAGGCCTTGATTCTGTGATAAGTTGCCTGAATACCAGAATGACCACCAATCCCACTAGCATGCAATGCTTGAAGAATATGTTGTTGAGCCAATTTATTGTTGCCCACCCAAACTCTGTCTTTATACTTAATAATGCCATCCTACATGGTAAACCCTTTGTCATTAACTGATTGAAGACTGAGTTCCACCAGGAGCTGTTTCGCTTCCTCATCATCCTCATAACCTTGCTGTAACTTCTCCAACCATGAGGGAGTGCTAATGGAAATAGCCATAAGGAAGTGAGCCTCTAGCATTCTTGACAATGCATCAGCAGTAGCATTTGAAATTCCTTTCTTATACTGTATTTTATACTGCAAATCCATCAATTTCAATAAAGCCTTATGTTGCATTCTAGAAATCATCTTCTAGTTAGTAAGATGCAAAAGACTTTTGTGTCTAATGATAAACTCCTGACCATGCAGATAAGACCTCCATTTTTAAACTGCCATAATGATGGCCAGACATTCTTTTTCATATGTAGATAGAGCTTGAGATCTGGAGCTAAAGGCCTTACTCAAAAAAGAAATGGGATGACCATCCTGCATCAGCACTGCCCCCATGCCAAGGTCACTAGCATCTGTTTCAATAACAAATGGTTTGGAGAAGTCTGGTATTGCTAGGACTGGTGCTTCAGTAAGGGCTTTCTTTAACAACAGAAAATAGCAAGGTCAGAGGTCTGCTAATGAGCCCATAGTGCCTTATGAATCTCTTGTAATAACCAGTAAGCCCTAGGAAACCTCTGAGCTATTTGACATTGGTTGGCTCAGGCCAGTTTGCCACAGTTGTAATCTTGGAGGGTTCAGTGGAAACTCCTGATACAGACACCACATGTCCCAGATATTCCAAAGAAGATTTGGCAAACTCACATTTGGACCTTTTTAACAAGAAGTTGTTGTCCTGAAAGATCTGGAACACCTGCTACAAGTGCTTTAAATGCTCCTCCATGGACTTGCTGTAAACCAGAATATCATCCATACACACAAGAGCACATTTCCTGAGCAAGGAAGCAAATATGATGTTCATGGTCCCTTGAAAGGTAGCAAGGGCATTAATGAGCCCAAAAAGCATGACTGTAAACTCATAAAGCCCACTATGTGTTTTGAAGGCTGTCTTGAGCTCATCTCCTTCCACAATTCTTATCTGGTGATACCCTGACCTGCAATCCAATTTAGAGAAGACTGATGCTTCAGCCAACTCATCAAGCAGCTCATCTACCACAGGTAAGGGATGCTTATTTTTAACAGTGATATTGTTCAGGTGCCTGTAATCTACACAAAACTGCCATGTGCCATCTTTCTTCTTTACCAACAGCACAGGTGGAGCAAATGAACTAACACTATGTCTGATGATTCCAGAATGCAGCATTTCTTGCACTTGCCTCTCAATTTCATCTTTCTGTTCAGGAGCATACCTGTAGGGTCTCACATTGACTGGTTGAGCTCCTGGGATTAAGGGAATGTGATGGTCATAAGCTCTTTGTGGAGGTAACCCAACAGGTTCCTGAAACAGATGATCATACTGCTGAACTAACTATTGAACAGGCTGAGGTATAGAGTTCCCTTCTTGATCATCAATGACATGAACTGAATGTGTAGGATCCTATAACTCTGAGGTCAAACCAGTGGAGTGCCTCAATTCCAGCATATGAGATATGGCCCCCTTCTTTAACAAACCCTTGAGTTTATGAGTGGGTAATTGAGAACAATGAATCAAATCATCCCTGATACCCTGCAGCAGGACCCTCTTATGCTGGTGAGTGAACTTCATGCACTTCTTTTTCCAATGAAACCACATAGGACTATGGTCCTCCAGCCAATCAGCCCCCAGAATGATATCATAACCCTAAAATGGCAAAACTCCAGCATCATATGCAAAGGTGTGACCCTGGATATGCCATTGCAGCTGAGGAATAAACCCTTCTGAGAGCATTGTTGCACCATTGGCTGACAAAAACTGGGTGGGTGCACTAGACTGTATAGTGAGATTCAACCTTTCTGCCAGCTTTGAACTGACAAAAGTGCCAGAGCTTCCTAAATCCAACAAAATAAGCACTTCTTGAGAACCCACATGACCTCTGAATATGAGGGTTCTACACCTCTTCTTATCCAGGGCAGGTTGCTGAACAACCATAACCACCTGACCTACAGTAGCTTCAGTGTCATCTTCACCAGATTCATAATCAGCTTCTGGGTCCAATTGCACTGCATCCATGAATTCCTGCAACACATGAATGGAGACTTGATTTGGACATTTATGCACCTTGGTCCATTTTTCACCACACACAAAGCACAAGTTATTGGCCCTTCTGAATTCCTTAAGAGCAGACAGTTTATCCTCAGCTCCGTCTCCCTTGATCTCATCATGCCTCACTGCTTGCTTAGGCTTATTCAGGTTTCGAGAAGAATCCTGCCGATGAGTCATCTTGGGTTTCTGCAACTCCAATTCAAGTTCCTGCAATTCTGCCAACTCACTAGCAATATTCACATTCTTAGGCCTATGCAGAGATAATGCCGCTCTGATTTCCTCTTTCAATCCACCCACAAACTTGGTGACGAAGAAAGTGTCATCATATGATGGGTTGTAAAGCAAAATTGCATGAGCCAATTCTTCAAACTTAGTGTGATACTCTCGAACTGAACCGACCTGTTTGAGAGAGTCAAACTGCCACAGCTGCAGAAGGTAATGGTCTCTGTCATATTTGTCAAATACCGCCTTCACCAACTCATCCCAGCCATGGATTCACTCGCGACACTCTTCAGTTTGAAGCCAAGTCGCCACGCTGACCCCGTGAAACTCAGTGTTGCGAAGCTGGTCTTTAGGAACGGTGCCACCGAATATACCTCGAAATAGCGTTCACAGAGATCACACCATAAACAGGGATTAAAACCATCAAATTTTGGAAACTCCATTTTGGGAACATGAGGTGGGAGGTGTCCAACTTCGCGCTCTAGATCTAGCCCATCAGTAGAACGCGGAGGAGGATTGGGTAGCACACCTGTGACCGGGTGCGGTAGGTGTCCAAGGACACCGGCGCCGACATCCCGGTGAATTGGTGACGAGCCGTGCCCATTGGGCGTTTCAGGAGTTGACCCTGCCGGCGGTGTAGTCAAATGTGGCGTGGCGTTGAGGTCGATCCGCGCCCCTGACGCCGCTGGTGGAGGCTGTAGCTGGGGTTGCGGCGCAGAGTTGGTCTCCAGCCGAGTTAGGCGCGCGACGTTGCTGTCACCTTGGAGCATGATGCGCCCCATGGAATCATCCTCTGCTCCCCGCCATGACTTGATGTCGCCGAGTTCATCCAGTGCCTTCTTCATCATCACTTGTAATCCCTCGAACTGCTTCGCTAGGTCTTCGATATTCGTCGCCATTTGCTGCTGCAACTTGGTAGCCTTCGCCAGCGCCAGCACGCCGCCGATTCACTCCGCTCGGATTGATGAGCTGATACCAATTGTCACGGATGTACTAACTGTCTCCTTGGAGCATGATGCGCCCCACGGAATTTGGGGAAATTTGGGATCGGAGGAGGAAGAGCAGAGAGAGGGGGGAAGAATAGGGGAGGACGAATTGAGTTTCTGTTATTCGATAATCGTCTCCAAGTTGCTTACACCAGATTTAAGCCGCAAGTCCACCGCCAACTTTACTGGGCCGAGCCCCTACAAACCTACTAGGCCAAGCCCAGGTACAGATAAACGCCACCAAGCCCAACACGACTTAAACTTTGATCCAGCTGCTCTTCCCGCCTTTTCCCGGCCCGCTGGTTAGCCACTCTGATCCGGCCGCACCGGAGGTCTGCTCCCGGCAGCGCGGTTCACCCTCCCCGAGCAGCAACGGCGGCTATGGTGGAATCGATGGCCGCGTGAGGCGAACGAGGACCAGCGGTGCTAGACCTGGCGATGGTGAGCGGCGGCGCCCCTGCTCTGCCGCCGGGTCCGGTCCGTCCTCACCTACCCTCGCGTGGACGAGATTGTGAGTAGTTGTCTGATTCAGTACTGAATAATACTGCATAATTATCGTTTCAGTCCTGCTGAAATACTGAATGATCTGCTCTCCAGATTGATTGGCAACCCCAACGGCGGCCAGCTGCCTCTCATGGCGGTGGCGGCTGCTGCTCAGCGCCGACCAATGGCGGCCCCTACGGCGGCGCGACCCAGCCCAAAGCCATCGCCGACCGGCGCCACGCTGGTTCCCCTCTTGGTCCGGTGGCCGTGCGACTCGCCCCTTGCAGATCCAGCCGAGCGGACAGCCCCCACAGCACTTGTTCTTCAGGAGGCAGCGGCCCGGCACCCGTTGCATCTCCGGTGGTGACTATCTTACGGTGAGTCCCAAACAAATTCGCATCTCTGAGCATGGAGTCCATTTGCTTTTGGTCTGTAGTTCTGTAGAGTCCTTCTATTTGTCTGATTAGCCATGAGATTTGAGAGGCCATCGAGTTCAGACTTGCCCGGCTTGAGGCCGTTCAGGAGATTGAGGACCAGCTGACGGTCCTCAACATCATGGCCAACATCGCGGAGGGCGTCAACAGTCTGCTTCAGTTGCGAAGCATAGGCCTCGACAGGAAGATCACCCTGAAGCTTAGAGGAAAACTCTTGATTCAGGATGACGGCGCGAGGTTCTTGGTTTGCCTGGAACAGATCGCGGATGGCGGTGTAGAGGTTGTGAGCGGTCTGTTCTGGGGCCATGGCAAGATCAAGAACGTCATCGGAGACGGAGCCGTACATCCAGCTGCGCACACAAGTGTCCAGCTGAGTCCAAGTAGAATCAGTCGGACGGGCGTCGATGGTGCCATCTATGTGGCCTAGAAGGCCAAACTTGCCGCACATGGCAGTGAAGAAGGCGTTCCACGTGTTGTAGTTCGGCAGCCGGAGGTCAAGCTCGATTGGGACGTGAGTCTTAACATTGACGGAGGCGTAGGAGGTGACGAAGACCGGGACGAGGGAGTCGGATCCGCCGGGCAGCGTGCCGGAGCCGGAGCTAGGGTTGGAGGCCGACGTGGTGGATGATTCTGTCGTCATGGCACAGGATCAGCAGGCAGGTAGGGGGCGCGGCTGGAGGTCTGCACGTCCTGAATTGGCAGCACGCAGAAGCTAGGGCAGCTTGGAGTTGCGGACGTGGTGGGCCTGGAGCAGCGGCGTACGGCAGCTGAAGGGCCCAGGAAAAGCCTGATACCATGTAGAGAGATATGTTTGAGGAAACACAGCACACCCTATTAAGGGGGGGCTGACCTTGTATATATATATAGCCAAGAGGCTTGATGTACAGGTATGGTCTACAACGCGGTGCAATACAAGTTAGCTATACATATCTCTAATAGCAAGCCTTGCGTCCCTCGACACGAGCTTCCCCAAGACGGATGCATGGCCATACCTAACAGCCTCACGGACTGCCGTTGCCCCACTGGAATTAATGCCCTGAGTACATACTCAGTCTCTTTCTGGGTGGAAGCACGCTCAATGAGGTAATCCACCACATCCACATGCCCAGCTCTTGCCGCGCAGATCAGAGGTGTGTCGAGCAGATTGTTCCTTGCCTTGATGAGTGAGATCTCCTGATCACAGATCATCTTGACGAGCTTCAGGTACCCATGGCGGGCTGCAATATGGAGTGCAGAGCTGCCCTCTCCCGTGACGCCTTCTAGGCATGCGGATTTTGTTGATATGGATAGGATTTGTGCTAGGAGGTCTGCATCGCCAATAGAGACAGCTTTGAGCAACCGGGGGTTCATTGTGTGTGGTTTGTGCATCTGACAGCACTGGGGAGTAGGCACAGCGAAGGGTAGGTGCAGTGGTTTCAATTTAAATGTATAATACATAAGAGGAGGGACCATCTTCCGCTTTTATGCAACTTCCTAGCAAAGCAGCAATTCCCTAGTTTGGTAGTATATACTAGAACAAAGCATGTAACAGCAACCACCCGCACCTGACTGAGATTGGTCAGGAGATAACAAAGTTATTCTAACAATTGTCTACTGTGCTCAGTGGGAGACGGGTTGACTCAACCAAACTAGCTGTGATCATTTGATAGTCTTTCCTTCTTATATTTTTATAAGTAGCTGTACATTGTTTTCTTTTTCTCTAGGACTTGGGATGCAGCACCGGAAGCCTGAGGCCTAAACCTGCTACTGAGTGTGCTTGTTTTGCTTGCTCACTCTGCACGATGTACAGAATATATTTATTTTCCTACAGGATATATAGGAAATTCAAGAAACACATGCAAAGAAACTATTGTCCCACTGCGCAATGTCAACAGCTTGTGTCTATAGAGTTTTGGATGAGCAACAAAAACTCTTGCCTCTACTAGAGCCGCTGCATTCCAGTACTTTTGGTGAGGCCACATTGTTTTTTTTTTTTAATCCGACTGATCTAGTTTATCAAAGGATGGTATGCGCACCTGGTCGGACTAATCCTGATTCCTGGAAGTCTAGAGTATACCGCTAGAGTCAATGGTTCGGATCTGTGGCCATTTATCTAAGAGATGACATGCAAATAGCACGTTGCTCTTTTAATTGGAGACTTTTTTTTGAAGGCATTTTAATTGGAGACTTTTGTCGCCGCTTTCATTGAATAACCCACAAGGGCAGGAAAATTAAGTGTCAATCCGAGTGTGTTGAACTTGAACCAAAAATAAAAAAATGCACATAAACACAATGCATTTCAAAGCCTTACTGAAGCTAATTCAAACTGTCATGCATACATACGCAGATCCATCGATTTCTATCGCCTAACGAAGGGGGTGAAGGAGGGATGGGCAAGAGAACATGTACCTTGCATTAGGGTCCCCTAGGTGGCCATGTCGACGGAAGCGGGGTTCCGGTGGTCCTGTCCTTGTCGCTTCTCGCCGGTCCGGGAGGTCGCGGCAAGCGGAGTTAGCCGCGCCGCCGCCCGCCGCTGCGACCCATGTCGCCAAAGTGGGAACAAGGGAGCCGGGGTCAGCGTGGACGGAGCAATAAGCATGGGGTAGGTACCCCCGGGTCGTCGTCAGGCTCTCCCGAAAGACACGCTGGCATCGGAGTCTCCGCCGGCCGCCGCTGCCGCCATTGCCGTCTGACTCGGAATCCTAGCAAGCCAAGAGAAAGGACAAGGAGAAGTGGGCCGTGTGCCTGTGGGCCGGCATACAGGCGGCTGCTTGATGGCATGAACTGGGTGCAAATGGGCTCCACAGATTCCATGGTCTGGGCCGAACTTCCTGATAAATACAGCCCGAGGCTCGGCTAAAAAAAAATAACAGCCCGAGGCGCCGAGCCCATGGCAATTTGCTACCTCTCTCACACACACACACACACACGCGCGCGCGCACTTCGCTATGAAATGATCTCTGTAACTTGGTTCAGAACTGTGCTTCGATTACAACTGATGCAATTCCTCAGCAGTTGTATAGTATGTTGTGAAACGGCAACGCGAAGAACATACTACTATACTAGTAGCTGTACGTACTGATGAAATGGAGTTATATATATCAAGTAAACAAAAATGCATGAAAAGAAGCAAACTTCAGTTACACTAAGTCGAACTCTTGGGAAGCTGCTGCTAGCTCTTTGCGTGCAACAAACTAATGTTTGCAACCTAACTGCATGTTTTGTAGCTTTTATTTTAGGCAAAGTTACAATCCCGTACGTAATGTTAGTAGTACAGGCAGAAGTGGTTAATTAAAGTATCGCACATAATCATACCAACCAATGGACGGATCCGATCCCATCATCATTATGTATGCTTTGCGTTAATCCAAAGAATAATATGCCCATATAATTAATATTTAATTAATTAACAAAGCCGGCCGGTGAACGACCAGACCAGAGGCGCGTGCATTATTCGTACGTGACAAACGTGTCAGCCTCGCAGGATACCAGTAGACCCTCCACCTGAATAATGCTGATGAAATGGACAGCATGGAGTTTGTTACACCAAATAAAATCGAACAGATATTATTGAAACCAAGTTTGTTGTGCTGTCAACGCTAGCTGTCAAGCGAGCGATCCAGTGCTAATTAAACACACATATATACATACACACGCGGCCATCCATGCTGTGTATTTTAGTTGTTCAGCGTGGCATTTGCATTCCACGCGCTCGTCGGCTCGATCGTGTACTGAAGAAGAAGATCTTTTTCCAGGTGTGGAGAAGAAATTCCGCACCAAACTCCATCCAACACTTTATTCGTATCTGCAAGAAAACGTGTACTCCGGTCCGGCCCTGTCAGTGTCGTCACAGGGGGTAACGACGACGGAAACGGGTGTTAAAAGGTCCTTGTTGGGAAGCTAGTATTTCACAACGACACACTGATTCGACGACGGCGACCATGCTGCATATATGCATGGTCCATGCTCATCATCATGAGTAAACAAATAAATAAATTCATAATTGGGAAGGGGCGAGAGTGAAAACAGATGAGAGGGGGTCCCTTTTATGTGCTACACACATATACACATGCATGATGGCCAGACATACTTGGCTATTATATTATACTTATATATTTTCTTAAGAAGACCCATTATGAGTAAGTAACATAGCAAAAGTTGGCAAGTTGTTGGTAGAATATGGTAGGCTGGTAGCCACGCGTTGTGCTTTCCATAATCTGCGTCGGCCATTTCGATCGGCTGGCTAATGATGCGTACAGTTAATTATAGTTAGCTGACTCAAATTAGACATGTTTTGTTTGGGTTCAACAGCTAATAGCTAGATGGAATCATGCTAAAAGTCACTTTTGCCCTTGGAATTGTGTTTTGCTTTCAAAAGTGTGTTGTTTTGGCGCCAATACCTGTAGTGTTTTCATCGTCTTGTCGTTGGTTGCTACTTTTAACCCAAACTAGCTAAGGTCCTGTTTGGATCCACGGAGCTAACAATTCTTTGCAAATACTTACCTTCTTTGGATCCAAACGGGTCCAACTAGCAAGTGTAGCCATTTGCTATATTATTAGCTAATACTGAGATAACGTTTATGTATTCTTTGTTTCCATGTCTCTTTTGGGTTTCATCTCTAGCCTACCCCAACTTGCTTGGGACAAAAGGCTATGTTATTGTTGTTGTACTGAGATGACGACTATCTCGCTAGATGAACTAAATCAGTTAATAATGTTAGCATATAGCAGTTTCCTAGCTGTTATGAGCTATTAGCTAGCTATTAATTAGTTCTGCTCCATTGTTTGAATGGGATAGAACTAAATATTGGTGCACTCCCTCAATACTCATAAAACAAAGTCATATAGGACAACAACATAGTCTCTAAAATACAGCTTTGACTTCTGGTTTCCATAAAAATATTTGTCAAAAAGTGATATATGTATATTTTTATTAAAGTATTTTTCAAGATAAATACATTTATATAATTTTTCATATTTTCACACTTAAGAACTTATGAGTTATTCATCATTTATATTCCTAAGATTTAACTCAAACTTTGTCCCAAACAACTTGCTTTATGGGTATGGAGGGAGTATAAGAAACAAAACGAAACCAAGCTAGTATGAGTAGTATGAATGCACGCGCGGCACATGATGAGATTGTTGAGACGACCAAACGGAGATGGTCGATGGATGGAAATTAATTGGAGTTCGATCAACGCCAAATTTATTAATGCTGAAAAACATACCCCAAATGTAGACTAGTCGTCGTCCTTGTTGAAGAACGTACACGTACATCAAACAAGACCACACGGTCCACACTCTTTGTTTCTTGCCCCATCTATCTAGGCTAGTCTAGGACCCTAAATTGTGACTTGTGTGAGTGTTTGCAGCCATGCAGCAATGCATACTGTGTGCAAGATCAAAATAATGAAAAAAGACAATACCAGATGCACTAGGAATCCCCACCCTATGGCCTATACACATTTGTCATTTTCCCTTGGTTTCGTTTTCCAAAATGTATGAATTGTTCCATAATTTTCGACCCGTGGCCTCACCCAATTTGAAAAAAAAACGCCAACCCAAGTGTGAAAATTCAAAAAATAGCTCGATCTAACTCGACCCACCAGTGCATTTGGTCAGGCTAGATGAGATTTTGATCAAGTCGTTTTTTCTCTGGTCTATTAATTCCGTACCCAACGTTTGATCAGGTCTGCAACTATATATCTCATATGGTTAGACCGCGCTATCGGCGCCGAGGTGAACCAATGGGTGATTTTCAGGCGATGTGTACCCTATGGCCGCGCGGGGAGGCCGGGCCAAATAGAGAGTAGGAATATGCTTAGACCGCACTAAGAAGTGTCCGTGTGTGTTAGTAGAATACCAGCAGCTAAGGCCTTGTTTACATTTTAGATTTTATCTCTAAATTTCACTATGTAAAAAGAAGATTTCTCGTCACATTAAAATACCGGTACACGTATGAAATACTAAATTAAATGAAATAAAAAACTAATTACACAGTTTTGTTGTACTTTACGAGACGAACATTTTAAGCCTAATTAATTAATGTTTGAATAATTATTACCAAATAAAAACAAAATTACTATAGTATTTAACAGAATTTACTATACAAAGTTGGTGCATCAACTTTGGTATCTAAATAAGGCCTAATATTCGCTAGCTAATAAGCCCAGTAGCTAGTTTAATTTGCTAAAAAAAGGTTTTTACATTAACAATTGCAACTTGGATAGATGGAAGCAGTGGTCAAGGTTTCTTTAGCTTCTAACCATGCATTGTGCTTGTGCACGAGTCATGGACTCATGGATGAGACGATGTGCAGTGCACGTGACAGATAACGTGCGCGTAACCCCAACTGGCTTTGCACTTCCACTACGAGCAGCTAAGTTTTGACGTGACAACAAGGCCGCCCAGTGCTCAATAAATAATTATTACTGCCGCATTATAACACTACTACTATGGCAAGTTGCACAGTCAGTTACTCAGTTTGGGTAAACTGAAATTTGAGACCATCCGCACCAGTTGTTGTAAACCTGTTGCCGTAAAGCATATATAGCAAAAAAAAGACCTGCACGTTGCTGTAAATGAACGCTGTAAAATAGCGCTGGGGTTGCAGGCGCCGAATACAGCGCAGCGCTGTAGCGTGCACTACGCGCATCGGGCCCGCGCACGGGGCCCGCTCTCTTCCTCCGCGCGACTCGCGCCTGGAGAAGGAGAGGGGAGCAGCAGCGGAGAGGTGCAGCCATGCGAGGAGCTCCGCCGTCGCCGGGCGCGGGCGAGCTACGCCGCAGCCAGCGCGCGGGCGAGCTACGCCGCTGCCGGCGCTCAGGCGAGGAGCCGCGACCTCGAGCCACCGCCACACCGCCGCCGCTCGGGATGCACGGTCCCACCTCGTTGAGGGAGAGGGAAGGGAGAGGGAGAAGGGGGCACCCACCGTCGTTGATTCGCGGTCGCCGGGTCGATTCGCGGCGGGTGGAGGCCGTGTGGGCGAGCTACGCCGCTGCCGGGCGCGGGGGCGAGCTCCGCCGCCCCTCGCCCCGTGGCCTTCCCTCGCCCCCGACGCCGCTGCTTTGCCCCACGCCGCTGCACCGCACGCCTAGGAAGCTCCGCCGCGCCCGGAGACGGAGGTGGCCGGCCCCTGGCGCGCGCTGGCGGCCCTGCTCGCGGTGCGCGCCGTCCGCCATGGAAGCCATGCTGCGCCCCGAGCTCCACCGCGCCATGGCGTTCGCCGCTGCGCGAGAGAGAGGAGAGGGTCGGGCGCGAGGGCTCCGTCTGCGGTGCAGTGGAATGGATAAGGTGGAGAGGGAAAAAGAAGAGAAAAAAGAAAAAATAAAAAAATAAAAGTGGGCCCCATAGTGGATGGTAGTTGGGACGGTTGAATAAAATATTGGGTAGTTGGTATAGAGTAGAGATATAAAGTATGGATGAATGCGGAAGAAAGTGGTATAGCGTAGAGAATCTTGATAACTATGACGAAAGATTCCTTTTAGAGTAGAGATTTAGAACTATATGAGTGCGGATAGTCTAAGCACTCATATCTGGATTATGATCTTTCGTCTAATTCCCTAAAAAAAATCTTTCATCTAATAAATCCTGTTTGGATCAAAATCAAATGTTATAAGCGAATTGGCTTGTAGTCTAACGTTAGAATGATCCAATAGGGTTCAAATCATTGTGCTCGCACCTTTTTCTAGGATTTTCTCATGATATACCAGCATTATACGTTAAGCGGTAAGCGGCGTTCCCGTCAACAACGAGTCGCCGATGGTTACTTCGTGAATCTTTAGATTTATCGGGTGCTCAGTCCTTGCATACGTGTGTTTATAGGGATGAGTGTGCGTGTATATTTTGGGCATCTGCGTTGCACTGTGTAATTTAAAAAAATCAAATGGTAGAATCTGATTATTATAAAGATAGGGTGCCCAAATAAAGCATTAGTCCAATTGATATTATTTTCTTTCCGTCTAGTCAAAATTTTTAGCGCTAAAAAATCGATTTTGTTCGCATTCAGATTTATATGTTCTTGGACGCCTGAGTATTGTACTTTTAATAATCACTTGATGTTTTGTCGTGTTTGGATCTGTTGGCACGTTACACGCGCTTCACTTGGATCCAACGACGTGCGCTTCCCGATTCCAACATAAAACTGGGACTTCGCACTGAATTGTATCGGACATTGTGGTTGTGGGTGTTGGAGAAAAACAAGGCACACGAGAACGAAGAGAGCATCACATCCACGGTATGGCCTTGATGCCTACTAGCCACTAGCCAGCGATACTGAGACCAACTTTACAGCTAAGCTAGGTTTATGCAAATTTTAGCCTTGTTTAGATGTCTAATTTTATCACTAAATTCACTATATAGAATTTTTATTCTATGTTACGTCAAAATATTGACACATACACGTAGTACTAAATATAGATAAAATTAAAAACTAATTGTATAATTTTATTGTACTTTATGAAATACTAATTGTCTAATTGGTTAAAATTTAGATAATTTTTACCAAATACAAATAGAATAACTTTTGCTAGAAACTAAACGAGGCCTTTGCAAATCTCGTAATATACTACAGCATGTTACGGGCTCCGAGATTCACGGAAATATATAAAACTCCGTCCTAAGGGCGTCCCAACTAGACTGAGTCACCTAGCTATTTAGATATACAGTTCAGCAAACATGCTATGTGAAGGAAAGAGAGTGTGCACTATGTTTCACTTTAAAAGTTATAATTTTTCACTTTCTCTCCGTTACATTAATATTTAGCTGCTTACATAGAGCGTTAAATGTAGGTAAAAAAATAATTAATTATATAGTTTAGTTAAAAATCACGAGATGAATCTTTTAAGCTTAGTTGGTCTACGATTAAATAATATTTATCAAATAAGACGAAAGTAATACTATTTATCGAATTTATTTTTTTTCCAATCTAAACAAGCCTATGTCGTCGCTAGTCTCGCACACAGCACGAGGAATCAAAACTCCGTCTTCCTCACCCTCTGCCACCTTTTGTTCAGACGTTTTCTATCTCACTCGGATCCCTGCGCACAAATGCATGCATAGGTTCAGTCTTTGCTCAAAAATTTTCTTTTCCTGCTCCCGCAACTCCCAGCCACCCACTCTCCTCCAATTAAACTATTTGCTGGACCCCACTAGCACAAAGAGAGGCATAGAAAAAGTTCCTTCTTTTTTTATAGCTTGTTATACTGAAGCTTTTAGATACTAAAATTGATATCCAATTCTTATTTCCCGTTACATTAAAATACCGGTATATATATAGAGTACTAAATATAGATAAAATAAAAAACTAATTACACAGTTTTATTATACTTTAGGAGACAAATATTTTAAGCCTAATTAATTAATGTTTGGATAATTATTATCAAATAAAAATAAAATTACTATAGTATGACGGGACACTTACTATGCAAATTTTGCCTACCAAATTTGATAACTAAACGAGGCCTGAGATGAAATGAGATGTCACACGGAGAAACACAAACACGATGCACAGTATATCCTCATTTTCTTTGCATGCGTGAAAGCATTAAAAATCTAAATAGCTAATCTTATACTCCCAACGTATCGGTCAAACTTTCTCAATTTTAACTAGGTTTGTATAAAATACGTGTAATATTTATATCTCTAAATAAATTTATTAAAAAACTAGACTTAAAGATCTTTCCGACTTAACATAAATATTTTTATATTTTAATATATAATTACCGATAGTTTAAAAATATTGATTTTTCAAAAATGAGAATGATATCTATTTTGAGACAGAGGGAGTTGTTTGAAGTGCTGACTCTTAGCACATGCTATTTGAATGACGTGGAGGCTTTCTAGATAGCAGTCATCTAGGACTGTTGCAGACGCCCTAACAAAATAAGATTTCTAGATATGTTAGTGAAAATTTGAATTTTTAACTGAATTTAATAATTTGGTATATCATGAACGTTGTTGTTCGTTTCTACGAATATGGTTAAGTTTTAAAATAGCTTTGACTTACAACAACTTTAAACAATAATTTATTTGAGAACAGAAGGAGATCGACTTGTTCCATTGGTACGTAGATCTGATTACAATGAGATCCTGACACGATCACACAATTAAAGTTAGACGAGATCCATTCATCCATCTGAGTTGTAAGGATGACTTACATTATTGTCGATCATGTGGAAAATGGTTGTTTGTCTATGCTTTCGACAAGTTTTGATTCAGTCGTCTTCCGTGCTCATGGATCATGTGCCCAAAGAGGCAAAGACTCGTACCTCAACTTTGCACCACCCAAGTGGAAAGTGGATTTACCTTTGTTGGTTATCAAAGTGCACGCGCAAAATTTACCTCACATATATTAACTATACAGAGGAGTATCACTCTAGGCTAGGCATGAGCAAAAAAAAAATTCCTAATTAACTTTGTCACTAACGTAAAAAAAATAGAAAATGGTTATTTTCTCAATAAAGCCCTCTCCTTAGGCCATGTACAACGGGGGCGCTTGCAAGCGGTTTATGCGTTTTAGTGCCAGGTGGAGGTTCACAGGGGGCGCTTAAGTTTGCGTCCGATGCCAAGTTAAGCGGCCGGCGCTTGTGCTCATTTGAGTATGAAAATAGATGGTTACAATGTAGATTAGCACTAAAAATAGTATACTCCATTGTGGGTTAGGACGCTTGTATTAAAACAATTAGCTTCTTTTCTTTAAGCGTCTGTTCAAGCATCTCTCCGCTGTACATGGCCTTAGCCGCAATGGCCGCAAGATAATACCAAAACCATCATCATTAGATTCAACAATGCTGCACTGGTTGTTGTACCCACCCACCATTACATTATTATTACATTATATTAGGCGCCAAAAAAAAAGTTTGAGAAAAAAGGGTAAAGGCCATACCCAAAAAGAAAAGGACATGTCCAATAGCGCCGACACGATTTCAAGCATGGGTCCTTCGGACACACATACGCTCAAAAGCTTTGGAATCTCACTTCGCTTCTTATAGAAATTTTCTTAAAAAGGAACAGTGCACTTGGGAGAAAGGAGCCCGTTCAAAGTAAAATTTGTTTCGACATACCTTAAAATTCATTCATTTCACGTGCCTTTTGGAATCAGAAAACAGTTAGATATGTTACTAGTAGATGTGTGGTTCTAGTGGACCATGATCATGAGCATATATGGTGGTGAAATAAAGCATGTTTGAAAAAAAACATTGTTAGCATCTACTAATGAATCTAATAATCACATGCCGAAAGGCTAAGAATAAGAGAATAATAATGAATAATCTTTAGAAGAAAAAAGGGACGAGAATAACGGCGACGGCAAAATGCAATGAACAAAACCGGTTTCTCCCACTGTCCATAAGAAAACACAATTCTAAATTTAAACAAATACTCTGTTTGCTTGAACTCATCAGCAATAGTATAATATTTTCTCTCACAACAAATAAGCATGAGACCGCTTATCAATGAGACCGCTTATCAGCCCCAAAAACAATAATATATCTCATATTTGATCTACTAATATTTTGTCGATATTATAAATATCATAAATTATTTTACATAGATTTGACTAATAAACACTGGAAAACCAGAATTGTTACGTTAGTTTTGACAGGAAGACCAGCTCAGCGGGTAGATTTTGGAGGCACGGGCTGTCGGTCCAATTAGCGGTTACACTTACCGCGCACGATTCAGCATCAACATAATATTAACAAAACCAGAGATATTTTGAACTTATTAATTTTTTTCTTTTTTTTTTTGTTGAGAGAGAAAAGAAAGAGAGCGATAGAGGAGAGGAGTGTCAATAAAAAGGCGTAAAGCCGTCGCCACTCTTTCCCCATTCCACGCTGCTGCCTCGGCTCGGCGCTGCGCCCGGCCCCGGCACCTACCTCCCCACCTCGCCGCCGGCGGGTGGAGTCGGGCCGGAGCAGCCGCTCTCCGCCGTTACCTACCCACCAACAAAAAGGAAAAGTAAAAAGAGTACTCGTACCAAGCCAGCGAGCGAGCCGGCGGCAGCTTGGCAACAGAGCCATGGGGCACGGCGTGAGCTGCGCCCGCACCGGCGACGAGCACGACTACTTCCGCGCGGCGCAGGTCGGGGACCTCGACGCCCTGGCCGCGCTCCTCGCCGCCGACCCCTCCCTCGCCCGCCGCGCCACGCTCTACGACCGTCTCTCCGCGCTCCACATCGCCGCCGCCAATGGCCGCCTCGAGGTCCTCCTCCATCCATGGCCTGGCCTCTGAGTCAGCTGCCAGCCAACCACCTCGCTCACCTCTTTCCATCTCCTTCCTGCAGGTGCTGTCCATGATCTTGGATCACGGGGTGCCGCCAGACGCCGTGAATCGACACAAGCAGGTGCGGGATCCCAATCCCATCCAAGCCTTTTTTTTTTTTTTTTACTTCCTCCCCCTTTGTAGCTCGCAAGGATCTCTCCCGGGCTTCCTGTTTCAAAATCTTCCTTTTTTTCTTTGTACCGCTTCCAATCAAATCAAAGTCTCAAGGAGGACAAAAAAAATCTCATCTTTTTCCCCCTGCTCGTTTTTCTCTGTGCAGACTCCGCTGATGCTCGCGGCGATGCACGGCAAGATCGACTGCGTGCTCAAGCTCCTGCAGGCCGGCGCCAATGTGAGCACAACCTCCCAACTCCCCCTCGCTGCCCTGTTCCTGCAAGGGAATCTGAATCTGTTGTTCCGAGTGAGTGCGAGGTGACTAGCTAGCTTACTATCCGATCTGTGTGTGCCTGCCAGATCCTGATGTTCGACTCCCTGAACGGGCGGACCTGCCTGCACCACGCGTCCTACTTCGGCCACGTTGACTGCCTGCAGGCCATCCTCACGGCGGCGCGGACCACGCCGGTGGCCGACTCATGGTGAGATCTTCGCCTCCCCTCCTCCCACCATCGTGTCCGCGTCCGATTCCAGCGACTCGCTTACTGATGTGGAAGCTTGGCAGGGGTTTCGCCCGGTTCGTCAACGTCAGGGACGACCACGGCGCCACGCCGCTGCACCTCGCCGCCAGGCAGGGCCGACCCGGCTGCGTGCAGGTGCTGCTGGAGAACGGCGCCATTGTCTCCGCCCTCACCGGCTCCTACGGGTAGGCTGCTAATCTTGTCTTAAGCTGTTCAGTGTGGTTTGATTTCCTCTTGCTCAGTCAGTTAGGATGCAGCTGCTCACCCTCACCCATGTATGATTGATTGCTCGCCGTCGCTGCTGCAGGTTCCCCGGCAGCACGTCGCTGCATCTGGCCGCTCGCAGCGGGAACCTGGACTGCATCCGGAAGCTCCTCGCCTGGGGAGCTGATCGTCTCCAGAGGGATTCAGCAGGGTGAGTACCACATCTCGGTCTCAGTGTAGAATAGAGATTAGATGTGGGTCTGACAAACAAGAACAATATGGGTCCCACATTGAACACAACCGGTCTGGTCTACTATCAAGTGGAGTTAGTCATCAACAACTTGCTCGATTCTTATTTGCAAGTGGAGTCATCATCAACCACTTGGCCAATTCACATTTGGAAGAATTCAACCGAGGGAGGGCTCAGTTGTTGACCGCGATGTTATCAGGATTGCGCTTTTGCTGAGTGAATGCAAATGGATTGCTCATGACATATTCTTCCACTAGATCTCATGGCGAATGGTTTCGGTCCCTGCAGGAGGATTCCTTATGCCGTTGCGCTGAAGCGCAGCCATGAGGCGTGTGCGGCCCTGCTGAACCCTTCATCCGCGGAGCCCATGGTGTGGCCTTCCCCGCTCAAGTTCATCAGCGAGCTGGACCCGGAGGCGAAGGCGCTCCTGGAAGCGGCACTGATGGAAGCCAATAGGGAGAGGGAGAAGAAGATCCTGAAGGGCACAAAGTACTCTCCACCATCGCCGTCCCCTTGCGAGCATGAGAATGATGCCGATGCCATTGACGATGTGTCCTCGGAGGTATGCATGTTCAGTGCTTTCTGTTCTGTGACCGTTCATCTATGCTCACTTGATCATCCACCCTGCAGGCGAGTGATGCGGAGCTGTGCTGCATCTGCTTCGACCAGGCGTGCACGATCGAGGTGCAGGACTGCGGTCACCAGATGTGCGCGCCGTGCACGCTGGCGCTGTGCTGCCACAGCAAGCCCAACCCGACGACGCTCACACTACCATCCCCGGCCTGCCCATTCTGTCGCGGCAGCATCTCGCGGCTGCTGGTGGCCCGAGCAAGCACCGTGTCCAGCGACGACGTCGACACCGACAAGGCTGCTGCTGCTGCGGCGGCGGCCGCCTCACCACAGCTCGTGCGGCGGCGGTCCCGGCGGTCGCACAACCTCAGCGACGGCGGGAGCAGCAGCTTCAAAGGATTGTCGTCTGCCGTTGCTGGGTCCTTCTCCAAGATCGGGCGCGGGTCGAGCCGGATGGTTGATAGTGACGCCATGGACAAGCCCGAGCATGACCTGTGATCAGTATTGGATCCTGTGCATTGTGCAATCGTGCAAGTGGAGCAGAGCGCCGGCTGATCGGCCGGCCCGGATGTGGCTTGGCTTGTGGTAGTGAAGCTGAAGCAGCCATTGCCACTGGCTTTCCAAGATGGGGACATCCAGTGATCCAAGCAAGCATCGTGGGTTTATATAGATATATATATATATATATATATATATATATACACTAGGAGCTACAGTACTTACTACTACTAAAATAAGTAGTGTAAGCATTCTCTTTTTCTCCGGTTCTCCCCATGTTGGCCATTGCCGTATTCCATTGTCACCGGCTATAGATTCTGAGATTCCATTATTCCTTCCTGTTCATGCAGCTGTGCTATGGCTGAGCTGAGCTTGAGCCAGACATTTACTACTACCACCATCAGTGTATGTAAACAGTCGCAGGCAGAAGCACAGTCGGGAATTGTGGCCGCTGGCGAGGTCGACTGGACATGGACTGGTGATCTTTGACAACAAGTGCGGCATTGCCTGTTGATGTTGTAGCACAGCAGCAGCGGTGACGGCGTTGTGAGCTCTCTGAAGATGGCCTTGCCATGTAAATTTACTGCCATGGCATGTGAGCTCTGTCGGTCTGTCTCCGATCCGGGCTTCCCCAAGCCCGATGTGACGTTGTAATGTAACGTACTCTCTTCGTCCGAATGAATATATAATTTTGTTTTTTTAAGAAACAACGTTTTTAAAATATCAATAATTATATATTAAAATATATAAATATTTTAAATTTGATTAAATTTGACACAGTTGGATCAACACCCTTGCCACAATTACATAATATATGAGATGGAGGGCGTAATGCGCTGCAGCAGATGGATCAGGCTCGCCCGGATTCGGCCTCAAGCCGTCTTGTTGCCTGCCTCTGTCATTGTGTTAATGGCTGTTCCTGAGCCCTGTGATCCATGGGGGGCTGAGAGCGAGCACGGTGGTCCTCCCCGTCGCCGTCCTGGGTGGTGAATCTGCCAAGGATACGCCTGCTCTGCTCTGGGGCTCTGCTCTTCTGCCGGGAGAGGGCAATGTACCGGGGCGCTCGAGCTGCGGGCTCGACCGTCACCGGTTCACACGCAGGCGGCTCCGTGTGACCGTGACCGGCCCCGGCGGGGCCATGGCCGTCCGGCGGTGGCAGCTGTGGTGCCAATGGTCCGTGACTGATGCACGCAGCAGATGTGGTCGTCACAAATGTCAGAGGCTCAGAGCAGCCGCAGTTATTATGTACCGTACATACGCTGCTGCACTGTACTGTACGGTGGATGGATGCCGATGCCGATGCCTTGCAGCGCGAACATTGTCTAGGTAAATCTGAGGAAATATTGACAAAGTCAAACAATACAAGCTTGTCACTTTCTCAGGGCCTGTACTTGCTTGTTCTATGCAAAATTTAACCGATTCATGTGAAATTTAAATGAAATTCTTATGTTCCATGCAAACCGTTAGGATGTGAGCTCGAGTTTCGTTTCGTCACCTCCCTCTCACGAGCATCACCGATCTGGACATGTTTACGACAACACTGAGAGGTGGACCGTCGGTCTCCAACCTTTCCGGTTCCTAGCAGAGGCTCCTCTTCTTTTCTATGTTGTATATGCGATTGATATCTAGATACGAACAATGATGTTCTTTCCTTTTTATTATAAATGTAATGGAATTCGAGACTGTTTAACTCTTGTAAAAAAAGGTAAGATTTGTAATTACTTTTTTGAGATGGAGGGAGGAAGTGAGTTAGAAGACTGGCTTGACTGCCCGCTAAGCCGACCATGGCGTGTGGAATTCTTGTGCACTTCATACGTACGCCGAGCTTTAGCTTGACTAACAGACGACTGCAAGGGACAAGGGGGGAAAAAAGGCCGTACATGCAGACTACTCGTCTGGTTTGACTAGCTAGGGGCGTGCGTTTTGTCAAAGTGAAATAATACGGAGTACTTATCCGGCTGTCATGGACGCGTTTACAGACAGTCCCAGATGAGATGGCGTTGTTTGTCATTGACCAAGTGCTGCTGACGGGGGCTGGGGCATGGGACGGATAGATATTTCGGATGACAGGCGTCCGGACGATCCACCCGCCCGGACGCGTCATCCTGTAGTGGTTTATGACTCTAACCTAATCTATCTATTCATATTAATCTAACGAAAATATCTTGGCATCGCACACTTCTTCGTCGGCTGACGGAACTGACCTAAAAGAAAAAAGAGTCTCAGTGGGAAAGCGAAGACACCGTTTTCATATGCATTATAATTGAACATGTTAGCACCTCAGCGACGGGATGTAACATGCATGATGCATGCCAAATTTGAGACATTGAAAAATGTTGGTAGTATTTAAACCAAATGGAAGCCAAGTTCTTATTAGAACCGGTGGCTCCGTTGAAGCTTCTAATTAGTAACAGTAAGATATATAGGTCTCGCTCATACGCCCGCCAAGACAAAGGAACGGCGCTTTCATGCACCAGCTATGCCAATTACGCAGTGGTTCATTTCTCAGCTCAACCATGGAAGTGTTTTTCTGGTTTTCTGGACGAGGACTGCCATCACACGTTGCCTTCCTGTAGTGACGAGCCGTCGATGACCCAGCACACACACACACTCGACAGTGAGCAGCTAATGCCGCTGTCATGCACCTTTGCCTTTTTCAGCTTGATCGGCTCAATGCAAATTCCTCTCATCCACCGGTTTGTCTCAAACTTTTTAATTTAGTTGTTAAAGTTTGCGACGTCACACTACTCTTGCGTTCAAAGTTGTTACCAGAACCGGTGCTTTGGGTTAGAAAGGAGCAAAGACCGGATAAGTAGGTCTAATCCCAATTTGCACTCTGAATAATAATACACACTTGTTCCTTAGTCTACGTAGAGTAGTTTAGTCTATGAAGCCTAGATTTTCCCAAATCCCAGGAGTTGGAGGCTTGTAGCCTGTTTTTTTTTCCAAGAGAGCCATTGACTCAGATGGTGAAAATGAAAACGAAATTGGTTTCACTTTGGAAGAAAAACAGAAGAAAGTTATGGGTACGGTTGATTACGGAGAGAAACAGTCTCGGCACGCGCATGCGTACCTGTATACGGGTTTTGCAGGGCTGACAAAGAATGTAACGTCCAAGTTGGGCACGCCAGCATCAGCAATTCAGCATAATATTGGGGGGGAATTCGGTTGGAGAGTGCCAACAAGTCAACGAGTTCAGCGATTGGCAGTGAACAAAAACCCCCGGTCCCTTTTGTGCTTAACCTCACTTGTAGCGTCATGCAGTTCTTTCCTGAAACCTGCAAAGTTTTGTATTGTGCATGGCGAAACATGGTTACGACTTTTTTTTGTGTGTGTCATAATTATGGTTACGAATCTTCAGAAAGGTAGACGAGGTAATGGGAAAAAAAAAATACTATAAGCAGGGCGAGTCAACCTTGGAGAATTTCTAGTTGTTCAGAGGTGCACTTGTTAATATCTAGTCTGCCGTCCTGCCATGAACGTTGACTCTTTGACGGTCATGCTTCTGGACTCTGGAGTCTACGCATTTTGTACCTGAAAAATATTTCTTCAAGTAATCAAGTAAATGTTGGAATTGTATTGACATTTTAACACAGAAACAGGACATGTCTGAAAGTATGGATATGGCAAGGGTACCTGCCAAGCATCATATGCTGGATTACTGGGTTAACCACTGGTTTTGCTGTTGTAAAAAAAAAAAAAAAAAAAAAAAACCACTGGTTTTACAACTTCACGTGGAAGGGATCACGGGAAGGAGTATAAGTGGCAGTTTTATGTTCAGCGATGGCAACCAGTGATGATACTGATGTGGCTAATTATAATGCGAATAAATTACTTACCTGTCCCAGCTCCAGGTCTGAGTCACAGTGCGAAAACCTTTCCCTTAGACCCTGAAACAGAGCATTCAGAAAAGAAAACAGGGATGCTGGAAATGGAGAAACATGGTGGTAGCATGTCCAGATTCAACGTTCACATGGCATGATAGCATACACATGGTTACTGGCAAGCGCACTTCGCCAATGGAAACTGATAGCATTTCTAGCAGAGAACCTACTATAAGGGTCCAATCATTGTCCTGAAATGACCCATGCCACAAGGTACACAAGTTGTACCACCATTTTAAAGCCAAGCAACAGAAATACAGAATATCCCAGCACTAAGCACTTTTCTACTTGTACCATGACCCACTGACATACCGAATTATGGTTATCATTATATATCCATGGCTTTAGATGAGCATCAACCAGTATTTAAATGAACTGTTATCTGAATTCATTTGTAGTTTATGATGCACAACACGTCTGCTGAATTACACAAATTACACTGTCAGCATTATTCTTACTGAACTTGGGCCCAACCAGTCTGAATCTGATTCTTTTACACAATTACACCGTGACCATTCCAGAATGTTTTTCAATCTAATCCTCACGTTCATCATTCAGCGTGCAGAGCTTGAACGACAGAAACAAAGCTGCAGATGGCAGAAGGTGGTAGGGAAGAGGCAAACTTAAAACCCAAATAGGCATCTGATATCTGAACAGGTCAGCTGCGTTTCTGGCCATCAGTTGATTACAGTGGTTTCAACTGATATGCCCATGCTACGGTGCTCAGATGCCCTCACAGTACTTGGACCTGAGCCTCGTAACTAGCAGTTATCTGTGCCAACAGATGCAGATGAAGCAAGGGTTGATTCATCCTTCAGCATTGTGATGGGCTCTTCAAAGGTGAAGATTGTCTGTTACAGTGAGTTGGCGCAGATCAGGGAGAGGTGAAGAGGACGACACAGGCTTGTCCGTGCAGAATCTGTCGAAAGAGCCCCATGGCACCATGTTGCAGGGCCGGCACAAGCAGAGCGGCCGTCACGCACGCCAACAGCGCCGCCGTCTCCGTGCTCGGGTGGGTTGTTCCCTCCAAAGCCAGGATCAAATGACATCGAAATGTCCTAATTTCTCAAATATAAACGGCACATATGTAAAGCATCGGTAGCTTTCTCCGTTACATTCTTGCAAGCATGCTAACAGATTCAACAAATTCTTCCTCCTCCTCCGGTTTCTGCGTCATCTGGTCGGCTAGCAGCCGGAGCACCTCCCAAATCTCAAACCGCCGCGGGTGCGCTTGGTCATCGGCGACGAACGAGCTGACCTCGCCGTCCACCTCCACTGCACTATACGCGGGGACCTTCTTAATCCCCCGGCTGCCGATCAGCTTCCGGACCCTCCGCGCGTCATCCTTGCGGTTGGCATCGAGGTAGATGTTGGACAGCTGCACGTACACGCCCTCGTCAGCAGTGCCACCAAGCTTCTCAAGCTCACGCACGGCCACCTCCGCCAGCTCGACGTTCCCGTAGCTCCGGCAGCCAGCTAGCACAGAGCCCCACACCGATGCTTGCGGGGCCATCGGCATGGTATCGACGAGCCCCACGGCGTCCTCGAGCCGCCCGACCCTGCAGAGCATGTCGACGGCGCAGCTGTAGTGCTCATGCCCCGGTACGACGCCGTAGCGCGGCCGCATCTCCCTCAGCAGGCGCAGCCCTTCGTCGACGTTCCCGGCGTGCGCGCACGCGGACAGCGCGCCGAGCACGGCGACGCCGCCGGGCCGCACCCCGTCCTCGACTGCCATCCGGTCCAGGCACGCGACGGCCTCCGCCGCCATCCCGTGCACCGCGAGCGCGCCCACCATGGTGCCCCACACGTAGGCGTTCCGCTCGGGCATGCCGTCGAACACCCGCACGGCGTCGTCCAGGCACCCGCACTTGGCGTACATGCCGACGAGCGCGGACCCGAGGAAGGCGTCGGCGAGGAGGCCCGGCGCGGTCCGCTCCACGTAGTGGTGTATCCACGCGCCGTGGTCCAGCGCCCCCGCCTGCGCGCACGCTGACACTGCCGTCGTCAGCACCACCGCGTCCGGGGTCACAACCACCCCGTCGGCGGTGGCAGTGGCGTCGTCGAACATGGTCCGGAACACCGCGAGGCCCTCGGCCGGCGCCCCCGCGCGCGCGTACGAGCCGATGAGCAGGTCGTAGTGGATCGCCTCACGACGCGGCAGCTCGTCGAACACCCTCCGCGCGAGGTCCGGGCGGGGCGAGTAGAGCTGCAGCAGCGCGGTCGTGACGTAGTGATCGGCTGGGAACAGCGCGTTCCTGACGAGCATCCCGTGGAGCTGCGGACCAACGGCGGAGGATGAGGAAGGGTCAGGGGCGTTGGCCTCGAGAGCGGCGGCGCCGGAGAGTGCGAAGGGGAAGGAGAGGTGGTCCGGGGCGGGGAGCGCGGGGGTAGTCGTGGCGGCGGGGGAGAGCATGAGGCGGAGGAGGCGGAGCGCGAGGCAAGGGTGGGCCGGGCACGCGGCGCGGCGGGAGAGCGCGTGGAGGAGCGAGTTGAGCGACAGCAGGGCGAGGTCCGGGTGGCGCGGGAGGAGGCCGGCGGTGACGAGGAGGGCGTGGATGGAGAGGAGCGGCGCGGTTGGGGAGGCCGCGGTGGGGAGGAGGCGGGAGGTTAGGAGGGAGTGGCAGAAGGCGAAGGTGGATTTGGGGATGTACGGGCGCATGGCCACCGACGATGGGTCACAGTGGCGGCGATTGTCATGTTGCCGACGTGCCTGACTCCATGGACGGCCGGCCTGAGCTCCTGCTGCGTCGTGCTCGGAGGTGAGAGGGGCGCTGGTCAGGGCATAGAGCGCAGTGTCACGGTCGCATCGGCGGCAGCGCGGCGGAGATCGGCAGCCCGCAGCCGCAAAACGCACAGCTGCTAGCCTGCTACTGGCGTCTGGAGCAGAGGACACAGAGGAGACCTTTTTATATATAAAAAAAACAAAAAGATTAAAAGTTCAGGCCTTATTGGGCTGGGTCGTTCAGCGACTGTGGCAGCAAAGGGCCGTTCCAAGTCCCAACGTTTTTTGGGCTAAATTCTCGGCCTACGTCTGATTCGGAATTTTGTGTCAGATGAAAAAAAAAAATGGAGGCCTCAGGTGCAGAACCAGACTGACGGTATGACGATATCTGCACTGCACTGTCAGGCCTCAGGCGTCCTACATGCAGGCTAACCGTCTTGTTTGACTTGGCACAGGGCACAGGCACACGGTGAAACGTCCAGCTGTCATCACCACGCGTTCCCAGATTAGATGACGTGATTCACCAAACGCTGTTCTGCTGGTGCTGTCCAGGGTGAGACTGACGAAGCTAGGCTCAGCCAGATATGTTATTTCGCCAAAGCCTTTCTTTGCATATAAAGGACGCGTCATCCTATACGCTTTATACTCTAACCGAAGAAAATATCTACTGTAGTAGGCATCACACCTGGGCCTTGTTTAGATTGTGAAAAAAAATAAACCCGATGAATAGTACTACTTTCGTCTTATTTGACAAATATTGTCCGATCGTGGACCAACTAGGCTCAAAAGATTCATCTCATGATTTTGAACTAAACTGTGTAATTAGTTATTTTTTTACCTACATTTAATGCTCCATACAAACAGCTAAATATTGATGTGATGAAAAAAGAGTGAAAAATTATAACTTTTGGATGAATCTAAACATGGCCCTGATCGGCTGACGAAGAAACTGACTGAAAAAGAGCAGCAGTGTTTGGGTTTTTATAGTGCCCATCGATTGGCCCAGCACAGTGAACAGCTAACAAACGCCGCTGTCACTTCGATTTTCTCCTCGACTCGATCGCTCGATGCATAATCTTCTCCGGTTTCTCTCCAACTTTGGTCGTTCAAAGTGTGATAGTTCAACCGTACTCCCACCTATCATGGCCTCAAATTCAGAGAAAATTCCAGGAGTTGGAGCTTTTCACCTCAGATGGTGAAAGCACTCGGAAAGAAACGAAAAAGAAAGCTATGGATTTAATAGGAAGAGGAACAGTCCTGGCACCGAGCATGCGTACCGCAGATGCTCCAAAGCCGAGAATGTCACGTCCAAAGCTGAGCACGCCTGCATCAGGATTGTTGGTATAAATTCCACTGCTCTTGGTGCGCCTTGTTCGACAGCAGCCTCTACCTCCAACTCCACTCGAATTGGTTCATCCTCCACTGTTTTTTTTTTCAAAATCACGCCTGTGCGCATATTGCTTTAAGTGAAAAAGAAGTTCATTACACGGGTTCATCCTCCACCGTCGTCAGGGCCACTGTCAAGCACCAGTTAATAATAGATTTGCCAATAACATCATCATGGTATTATGATACAACATGCTTCTCTAAGTATAAATGCTCGTTGGATAGTTCTAGTATATATTTTTCTTTACAACTATCTTCGTATAGGCCAAGTATATGATTTTCGGGGTATCACTCGGTAAAATAAGTTCAAGAAAGGATAATAGCAAGTTCATTTTTCTAATTTTACAACAAAACCATGGCAAAACAAGAGGCCAAAACTTCACATCTTGAAAGGCCTTGAGAAGACCAAGTTGTGGCACGTCGGGTTGCAGGGGTATTCACAATCTATCTCCTTCACCTCTCTTCTGTCAAAGAACCAGTCACCAACTGCCTCTGCAATGCTCTGTTCCATCGAAAGAAAGGAAGAAACAAAAAAACTAACATTAGAATGGCAGGCAAAGTATCACGAAGATGAGATTAAAAGTTTGAGACACAAGATCGTTATCACCGAGTTCATATATGATTGTTACAGCACCTTATTGTTGACTCTTGGGGAAGTTGGAGAGTGCCAAGTCAAGGAGTTAAGTGACTGACAGTGAACAAAGCAGGAGTTGATATAAAATCCCCAGTCCCTTTTCTGCTTAACTTCACTTATAGCGTTATGCAGTTCTTTCCTGAAACCTGTACAATTTTGTATTGGGCATGACTATGAATTCAGGTCTCAGGAAGCTTAGATAATTTAACAAAAAAAATGTCATATGCAGGGTGAGTCTACCTTGGAGAACTTCTAGTTGTTCAGAACTGCACTTGCTAATATCCAATCTGCAGTCCAGCCAAGAATGTTGAGGGTCAGATGATTGTGGAGCCAATGCATGTTGTACCTGAAACATAAATCTTCGAGTATGAGTAAGTTGAAATTGATATTTTTAACACAAAAATAGGACAGTCTGATTTCATGGATATGGCTATGAGTACCTGCCAAGCATCATATGCTGGATTAAGAACAAAGACTGGGTTGACGATGTGCTTCACAACTTCACGTGGAAAGAAGCACTGGAACACAGTGTGAGTGGCAGTTTTAGAATATCAACATTTAGCATGACAATGAGTTATGATACTATTGTGGCTAATTATTATATATTATTCAAAGTTATATTATTCAAAGTTAAGTACTAACCTGGCCTGCCTCCATGTTTGAGTTACAATGTGGAAACCTTTCATTTAGACCATGAAGGCGCACAACATCACTATAGAAAGACTGCATTGTCCTTCTCCCAGAAATGTCTTGTCTGTAATTGAAGAACAAAACAAGGAATTAGATAGGAAACAGGTACACAGCAAAGTGATACAATTCCCATGTCCCACTTTTTTTATTTATTACCAAAGATAATATCCCATTCCTGTCTGGTAACAGGAATTTAACAAATATGAAATTTCGTGCTCAGTGACTGGCATTTGTGTTTAAATGAGCATGTGAGATATATGATTGGTGATGCCTTTAAAATAAGGTTTTTGACGTTCCAAAATGCATCTGATTAATGAAATGGTATTCGTTAACATTGAATGCTGTGAGATGCAAGTACTTCAGAATTCAAATCATAGGTCCCATTTTCTGTCTTATAATAACTTCTGGTACTGTCAAATGATAGTACCAAAGCTTCTCTAAACATCTAAATTAGACTGATTAGTAATCCTAACATTTCCTGCAACAAGCAGTCTGTGCAGCCTTCAGATTATTAACAGGAGCAGAGTTGCATGCGCATGCAGAAGGATAAACCACACAATACAGATGACAGATAAATAAATGGCACGATGTATCAATATCAGTCACAGGATGCTAGAGACATACACATCAAGGAAAAAACCGCCATCCGCAAGACACTTAACCCTAGAATCCTTTGGTAGCAGCGCACGAAAAGAATCACAGTGAATGTAAGTGGCTAGCCCGCCGGCAGAGCATCCTGTTAGGAAAGCCTGAAAGCTGGAAATAGAATATCAGCGTCACGCTATCAGTACAGTGGTTTATAATTACTTTATATGGGCAAAGATGAATAAGTAGTATGCAATCAATATATACATTCCTAATCAGACCTAGCACTAAACTTGCAAGCAAATATGATTATAAGTGCTACATAACAATAAAATCATCGATGTAAAGCATCCAAAACAGTCCTTTAGTAGCTCATAGACAATGAGTTAATGATATAGAGACCCTTTCATTGAATGCAAAAGTACATCAGACTAGTAATATTGTAATCCGTACTATTTTTTCCTAAGGAAAAAGCAATCGATTCTAATTGCAAGGAATGACCTGTTTAGCATTTCTGAGCCCCTTAACTACAAGTTCATTCATAACTGCTTCCCAGATACGCTGGCCTCTGAAGAAGAATCTTGTGCCATTCTGCACGAATTCACAGAATATAAGACTCATTATACTGAGTAGTAAGCAGAATTTGATGGAAAATAAGCAAATCAGACCTGCAATTCATCTTTTACATTCCCAGAAAATGATGCCCCATCACAATACCTTATCTTCACTTTATTCCAGTTGTAAAAGTCTGCAAATTGATAGCAGAGCAATTGAGCATATATGAATATATTATTGTGCCATAGGAGTAATACAAAAGGATGATTATTTAATAGCTGAAGTAAGGATCATGAATTAACTGTTTGCAGCAAAAGATTAAGACAGAGTTGAAAGCATGCAAATTCTACAGGACTACAGGGGGTGCCTATCTTGTGCCCATTCATAGTTGCACTTAAAACACAAAGTACAAGAATATGAAAGCGCATAGGGATAACTAGTTAGCTAGTTACATTCTGTGAATATTATGAGATTCCTAAATTGCAGTGAAATAATATGTAAAATAGCATTTGAAGAACGGCTAGAAATTTGATGAGTACATGATGTTTCAAAAAAGGTGTAAATTCGACACTCAAACCTATCTGCAGGACTACTATAAAACAGTGAAGACATACTAATGGGCCTAATGGGTGTATTGTTGCAATTTAGACACAAATACATAATCAACAATAAACGTAACAAACATCAGAGAGATGGGAAACTTCAATACCGGGATTCTGAGATTTGTCATCGCTCAAGATCCCTGTAAACTCAACCTGGCCTTCCATGTACTTAGATGAGCCCAACATTGATCTCTGACGTGAGGCACATGACTTGAGATTACGGCACCAGCCTCCACCCTAAAGGTTGAAAAACATAGAGAAATTAGGTAAAAGAAGCATTGAAACAAACAGTTATGTTGCAGTTTCCGTAGCAGAGTCACACAACTGATACTGCAACATTAGGCTTCACCGCAAAATGGAAAACACTGCAGTCCTGCATCTTTCCTTAGCTCAGATTGCTACACACTTAAATTGCAACAAATTATTAGCATCGCCAAACTAGTCTGGGTCGAAATAGTACGGAAATAGCAGCTCATTGGATTAGCAAACTCAAGTGAAATAGCCAACTCAATGGCGTTGCTAATGGTACGGAATCGATGCATGCCTGGAATTGAAATTCACAACGCTACCTCCAAGTGAATTAGCCAACTCTGCGACCCACTGCCAGACCCTCTCTGTAGATGGTACCCGGGCGCGCTCCCATCCAAGCACACTGCCAAAAACAGAGCAGAGACCCGACTCAGATCCCAAGTCCGATTCCAGCTCAGAAAGTACTCGCGGCACCGTACGAACGACGGTACGAGTACGAACGAACGGCCGTTCGAAATTTGAAATTGAAATTTGAAAACGAGGGAGTTGGGGGGTTTGCCGGGAACTCACGCGCGCCCTTCTCGCTGGCGCGGCGGACGAGGGTGAGCCCAACGAGGGCGGGGCCGCGGCGCGCACCGGACGCGGGGAATACTACGGAGGCGTAGCTGGAGAGAGCGAGCAGCAGCGCGGCCGCGAGGAGCGCGACGGCGACGGTGGCCCCCACGGCGCCGGCCCGGCCGCGGCGCCTCCACCACAGGCGCAGGTGGTGCGAGGCCGGGGCCGACGGCGACGGCGACGGCGGCGGCATGGCCGGGGCAAGGATCTGATCGCGACGGCTGGGCTGCAGGCAGGCAGTGGACTAGTGGAGTGCTCGTGCTCTGCCCCTCTGCGGTTGGTGGCGACGCGTGCCCTGTTTTTATACTGGGCTGGGTCGCTTTTGCTTGGGCCGTATCTTTCGGCCTTTTGGTCCAAATGTCTGTCTGTTCTTAATCATTCCCCATCAACAATGATTCAAGCAAACAGCTGGTTGGGTTCATTAGGACAGAATTTGTTTCTTATTTCTAGTATATTTATCATAAAAAGGGGACGTGCAAGAATTGATTCAAACTTCTTGCAGAGTGGAACAATACAGTACTAGACACGAAATATGTCGTTCAAAGAAGGCCTTTTCGAACCAATTGATTTGGGACCTTTGGATCCATTTTTTTCCTATTCAAAGATCAGGCTTTGTCTATGTGTTTTCACGTCGAGAATTCTTTGCATATGGAGTTGAAGGAGTGGGAAATCTTTCTCCTATTGCACAAATGAAATGTTTGATTTCATCCGAGAAAAGCCACCTCTTTCTCCTCAAGGCCACAAACAATGTCTTTGTTATTTGATCCTGGAGCCTTTCGTTAGATAGAAACATCTTTGCTAAATATTAAAAACTCTCGGATAGAGTATTAGAATGAAAATACCGTTAATTATATAAGGAAGGTTACACAAAAAAATTATATAAGGAAGAACCTATGGTTCTAGCCTATTCTCATTCCTAAATCACTAATTCGATGTGCTTTTGCCTTTCTTGCATACTCGTGGTGAACCAGTTGCTAGCCATATGTTTAGGAGGCTTTTTTCTCTAGGTATTATACAAAGTCATCGACGCACTGGTGCTCGTATTTTTCTAGATTTATTTCAGGATTTTTCGGTGTTATGTATTAAGTGGTAGACGACGTCCCCGTCGATCCTTCGAATGTGTTCATAGTCATAGGGGTAGGGTTCGCATTACTGTATTCACCGTGTGTGATCTAAAAAAGAATTAGTTCATATTCAAAAATCATTATATAGTTGCTGAAAAAACCTTATATATTTGACATAATCTTTAACTAAAGACATGTAATGTGCTAACTCAATTAATTTCAGTTTCATAAAATTAGAGACCTCCTTTATTACAACCTCAAAAAAATCATTCATCTTCAAAAATCATTATATATTTGCTGAAAACACTATATAATTGACATAATCTTTAACTAAAGACATGTAATGTGCCGACTCAATTAATTTCAATTTCATACAATTAGAGAGCTCCTTTGTTACCTACAACTACAAGAAATACAATCTGCATCCAAAATTTTTTGGAAAAAGTCTAAATACCCCTAAGTATCAGCAACGATGCACATCGTCCCTCCAAGTACAAAACCGTCTGTTTGATACCCTAAAGTATGTCAAACAGTCTAATTCACCCCTGGGTGGTTTTGGAGGCCGGTTTTACACACGTGGCATCCCAGCCTAGCAAGCCACAGCTCCGGTGCCCTTCTTGCGTGGACTGGGAGGAAGGCAGAGCGCGCGGGGCGTGCAAAGGGCGTCGCGGGTCCGCCGCACGACGGCGGCCGCGGCAGCGAGCGCGAGGATGGGGAGAGGAGGAGAAGGAACGCCCAGGGCCTGTCCATGCCTCGACACCGTCGCCCCCGCCCTCGCCGCTGCATGAGCTCCGCTCTTGCTCTGCTTCACCCCACGGTCGGAGCTCGTTGCCGGCGGCCAGCGCGCAGAGGGAGCGGCGGCGGCGGCATGGGCGCCACGAAGCCTAGCTGCTCTGTCACCTTCGCACTGCGACGCGTGCCCAGCGGCGGTGGTTTGCGCGCGCCGTCGCGTCAGCGCACGGCCGGGGAACGACCCCGTGACAACGGTGCTTGGCCGGGGCGGTCAGGTGGGCGGGAGGCGACGCGCGCGGTCTGCGGCGGTGGGACGCGGAGCACCTGGTCCTTGGGCATGGCGTGTCGCGGCCTGGCACTCGGTCCGCGAGGTGGCGCGTGGTGCGGCTCCGCGAGGCATGCTGCAAGGACTCGGTCCTAGAAGCTCGATCCTAGCTAGCTTGAATTCTCGCCACAACTAATTAACGCATCTCGATTGCATGCATGCAGAGCACCCGTGGCCGTGGCTGAAGAACGCGGACACGGCGCCAATTTCCTCCACGACTGTCCATGGCAAAGGGGTCACGACGGCGAGACGGGCGGCCATGGAGAAGAACCGACGCGGGGACGACTCTGGCGACGAGAGGAAACACAACCGGGTCGAGGAGGGGCGCAAGAACGAGGCGAAGCTATCTGCTGCAGCCAGGATGGCCCGTGCCCGGTCGAGACCACCGCGTCCTCGCCGCTGCCGGACTCCTGGCTCGGCCGTTCCTCGGAGACGAGTGCGCGCACGGGACCTGGCAACTGCTCGCCTCGCAGTTTCTGGCCTCGGACCGCCTCCGCCACAACCTGCTTGCCCTGCGCCTCGCCTGCTTCTTCAGCTACTCCGCAGTGTGGTGGAGCTGCGGCGAGGGCGGAGCTCTGCGCGATGGCAGCTATGGCGTCGAGCAACGACTGGAGGAGCAGTCAGATGCGTGGACGTGGAGGCCTAACAGGTGGGGCAGGATGGCCACGTAGGCCAAAACCACCGTCTCATACCGCCCAGGGGTCATTTAAATCGAGGATCAAACTTTAGGGTGTCAAATAGACGGTTTTGTACTTGGAGGGATGATGTGCACCGTTGCTGATACATCAGGGGGGTATTTAGACTTTTTTCAAAAATTTTTGCTTAAAGAATTATTTTTCTTTTTTGCAGTGTACATTGTAAATAATCAGTATACTGCATGCTACCACAATTACAATGCCATGATCGATCAGTATAAAGGAACCTATGATGAGCTCCAAATCTTCCCCTCCAACGAGATGATGATGATGGAGACGTCGTCATGGTACCGCCTCCGGTCGCCTTGCCGGACCTCGAGCAACTCATGGAACCCCATCCCTGCTTGGTTGGCGGCGCGGAGGAGGATCTCGTGGCTGAGATACTTGGCGGGGTCCTCGTCGGGGTAGCTGGCGGTGAAGGCCTCCACCTGCGCCACCACCTCGTCGTTGCTCAGGTAGTCGTAGAGGCCGTCGGAGGCGAGGATCATGAACTTGTCCCGCGGCCCGACGCGGTGGTGCCGGAGGTACGGCCGGCAGCTGATGTACGGCGACGTCCCGACGTACTTCACCCGGAACACCTCCAGCAGAGCCCTGTTTCACCTCGGATCTTTCAGGTAGCCGGCGCCGAACGCTCTCGTCACCTGCAGCGAGCCCTTCACCCTGCCATTGACGATGCAGGCCGGATCATCAGGGTGCTCGCTCCTGATCCTCCTCGCCTCCTTGCTGACGCTGGTGCTGTGGTCCATGGTGAGCTGCAGCGCGACGAGCTGGTCGTCGCACGCGTCGAACTGCCGCTTGATCTCCTCCTTGACGCCGGCGAGGTCGCCGACGAGGGCGGCGCGCGACAGGTCCGGCGGCTCGGCGCGCTGCGCCAGCACGGCGCGGCTGTCGCCCACGTTCATCACGTACACGTCGGCGCCCTTTACCAGCGCCACCAGCACGCACGAACCCATCATCGCCAGCTCCGGACACTCCGCCGCGCGCGCCTCCGCCTCCGCGAAGTACCCGGCCTCTGTGCTCCTCAGCGCGCGCGCCAGCGCGTCCAGGACGTCGTGGTCGCGCACCCGCGCGCCGCGTGCGTGGCCGTTGCACCGCGCCGCCGCCGCCGACTCTTCCTCGCCGTCGCCGTCCTCCTCGTCCGCACGCAGCAGCACGCCGTCGAGCTCGCGGCACACGGCCGCGTACAGGTGCGCGACGAGGTAGTCGGTGGCGTCGGGCCCGTTGAAGCCGTCGTAGATGCCGACGAACATCCAGCCGTGCTCCTCCGACACCACCACGTGCACCCTGTCCTCCCCAGCCGTCCCGCGCGCCCACTGCACCCTCGCCGTGCCGCCGTCGACGTCCGGCGCCGCGCCGTTGCCGACCGCCACGGCGTGCTCCTCCTTCCCGCCGCCGCCGGGGGATACGCAGGGCCCCGCGCGCAGCAGCGACGCGACGGTCCTGCGGAGACCGCCGAGGATCGGACTGGTTTTGCTAGACGCCAGCCGCCGCCGGTGCCGCGTGGCGTAGAGGTCCGCGAGGATCTGCGCGTCGGTGCGCGCGGGAAGACGCGACACCGACGACACGCCTGAGTTCGTCGCGGACGTCGACGTCGACGCGATGCTGCTGCCGCCGCCGCCGCCGTAGCTGTCCAGCGGGCCCGAGTACTGGCGCGGCTGGAGCGTCCGGAACGAGAAGGAGTTGGAGCTGTCGAACGACGACGAGGAGCCGGAGAAGGACGGCCGGCCGCTCAGGAGCACGGAGGAGGCACCCACCGTGGACTGGTTCGACGGCAGCAGCACGCCGTGGATGCGCCCGTCGCGGCCGTCGAAGCTGAGAATGTGGCAGACGCCGGTGCCGTCGTCATCCGCCGCCCCCGCTGCATCGTGGTGCGCGTCGTCGTCGTCCGCGGCGTGACGACCGTCGGCCGGCGCGAAGCAGGGCGTGGCCAGCCTTGCCACGCGGTTGCCCATCGCCGGATCTGGATTGGCATCGGGGAATGTGGCGCCGGTCGGGGCAACAAAAATGGGCGGCGATCGAGCAAAGAAGGAAGGAAGGCGAGCTTGGCCGGCGTTGACATTGCTCAAGGGGAGCAAAAATAATATTTGTTTATGGAGTTGACCAGGATCTATCTCGTGCATTTGTTTTCCTTGTATCTGCGATCAGCTCTTCTTTATCCTCGTAATCCAGGTTGACTTTGATTCTCAGGAATAAAGAAATGGCATTTGCAAGCTTGGAGCTTTGACCCTATCTATACTTCTTCTATAGGATATAGATAGATTGGGCCGGCGCTCTGGCTCAACGTGTCCTCTTCTCACATTCATCGTCCATGGCTACTCTGTCTTATTTACATGTGACATCCCGTGTTTGAATTGCACCTACAAATGGATACACCGCAAAAGTGGAAACCACCTAGAAGTGAAAAACCAATTCAAAAAAACATATTTTGATCATTATTTTTTTTATGAAACTTAGTACTCTCTCTGTTCCAAATTATAAGTCGTTTTGATTTTTTTGGTGCATGTCTAGATATATAGCAAAATGCATGCACCAAAAAAGTCAAAACGACTTATAATTTGAAACCGATGGAGTACGTCTATAGTGCATAAAAAATAACATTTAGTATGGATATGCGTCCGGCACTCACTCTAAGAACCTATTCCATCCTTTAGCACTAAAAATTAGTTACTTAATATCTACTATATTTTTTTTTGTAAATAGGTAGTCAGCATATTAGCAACTCCAAACCAACTAATTGAACTAGTAGTTAATAGCCCCCTAGATAACAATTAGCAGGTCTGTTTAGATCCATTAGTAACTATTTTAGTTGCTAATTTTTAGTGTTAATGGATCCAAACAAATCCTAAATCTCCAAGTCTTTGTTTTTCGAAAAATATCGTCCTTCAAATTTCTATTTCGAGTTCCTCAAGGCGTTGTGGCAAATTCAACCCCAAATTCCCATTTGCACTAGGGAAATATTTTTCATAGTTAAATTCTCACCCTATGAAGAAACCCAATCCTAGTAAGATATTTTGTTCCTCTATAAATAAAATATAAACTCCGAAACACGCTAGCATAATCTTTACAAAATCTGCTATAGCAACATACTAAGATACTCGACCAAATTGTGTTAGATGGGCTAGCGAGGTAGCATAGAGACCATTCTCGCATGACAACCATTGTAGTCTCTCTCTCTCTCCCTCCTCTTTTTAGGAGTTGCTTATTCATGTGGGGGAGTTTGTACCATTTGTCCTCCAATTTTCATGTCTTCTTTCATGCACAACTATAGAGTCAACAGTACTCCTCATCATATTCTTTTAACTCTTGCTCCACATTATTTCTAGACTTCCATAGTTAGTTAATGACTATAGAGTTGAACGAACCAATATCCAAAACATTCATGTCTGGGGAGTTTGCTGGTTGCTGCATTAGTCTAATGTCTAGATCAGTAGCCGCAACAGTTTCAAGAAAAGCTAGGTCATATGGATGAACATGGGTTTCGACATTGTGCTGTTACATCTGAACAGTCTTTGTGTCTTTTCAGCAATGTCAAGCTCAAGGGGGTCATTCCAGGGATGGACATCAATAAGTTCACCACAAAGATGCCTTTTGATTTAAGTTATGAGAGGAAAGACATGGTTGTTGTCTTCTCTATCATTCAAGTGGGTTATGATGCCCTTCAGTCATTGTACAAGGTCCTCTCCAAGAGTGGAAAGGCGTTACTCTCAAGCAGAAACACAAGAAGCACCATTATTGTAGTTACCTGCTCAGAGTTGGCAAAGAGAAAATGTGGACCCTCCACCATCTGCTACACAATATGCACCATCTACCAGTGCGCCATCTATATCTACCAGTGATTCCCAACTGATACAGCCTGGTTAGGTTTACCACATGGAGTGATGATTGCGACAAACTAAGGAAGAGTCTGATATTGATATTGGAAGATAACATATCAGAAAAGGATAGGGCTAATAAAGTCAAAGAATACTATCCCCACGACTTGGCAGTGGTTTTGCCAAGAGTTCGCTAAGAGGTAATACTGTTTATGTAGTGTTGTGCTTTAGTTATTAACTTCTTGTGTGTTGCTGTATAGAGGCTCCTGGTAATAACCTATGTTCGTTCTTGCAGACCTGCTCCTGTTGGTTGGTGCATTGTTGTAAAGAGTCTCCTGGTGGTTGTTACTTCGTTTGCCGTCACTTCTCATCAATATGCACTAAATAGTGCATATCAATGAATTTAGGTTCTGCATCATCCCCTAAAGTTTCCTTATCCAATATTGAGATGCAAAACTGCAATTTATTCTTTTTGTTGCACCCTCTCAAATGTGTCTTCAATGTACTATAGTGGCATCTTATCTCACTAGCTTGAACATTCTGCGCAATATTGAAATACTGACGTGTGAGGATTTGGCTAATAAATTTAAGGTTGTCTTCTATCTAGTTGAACTCTACCCATTTGAGATAAATCAAGTTGGAGTTTTTACTACCCACTTAACCTGTTCTTTTGTTCGAAACATCACCTTTTATCCTAGTGATCACATGCACATTTCCAAATCGTTTGCATAATTCAAATATGAGCATGAAAGAGCCTCCTTTGTTGCGTTTCTTTGTAGTTTCTCATTTTTGTTTTTGGCATGCAAAGATGGGTTTACAGAGTATCTCTAAGCATTAGTTAACCATCTCCTTCACCTCATTTGTGCTACCACATCTGCAAGTGTAATAATAAGAGAAGAAAATTATTAGACTGATTCAGATTAACATTTTTTTATTTATGGCATTTAATAACTAAAAGATTGAATCAACAATATGCCAACATGCTATTTAGAACTCAGTTATGGATAAGAAAATGGACAACATGATGATGTTATTTATTAGACACGAGTATATTGTATTTGTATTTGTATTTGTATTTGTATTTGTATTTGTATTTGTA